>JAQPZY010001113.1:600000-760000 GCA_029931535.1 Margaritifera margaritifera
TCGAGTCTCGGCTGAAAGCTTGCTAGTAGCTTACTGTGGGTTGGTGGATTCTTCTTGGTGTCTTCCTAGGCTCTTCCTCCACCAAAAATATACTGGCCGCCATGTATAGCCTATCATGTGCTGAAAAATGGCGTTAAACCACACAAAACCAAACCAGACCTTCATTGTCAATGATGATGTGGTGCTAGAGGGGCAAAGGAACCCTACATGTCTCTTTAGCTGCAGACTGTGTTGTACTTGGCTCAGTGCTATGTCCAGATACCAGAGGTAATTCGTGGCAATGCAAACATTGATCCTCTTCCACAGGACTGATATTCATGGCCTGCAAAATGTGCACACCACATAGTGTGCCACCAACATGGACTGGCAAGAATTTTGTCGCTTCTTTGATGAGGCAACGTCCATACCCCACAACTTTGCCACCATAGACCTGACCAGCATAGGCCTAGTAAAATTTTGGACTGGCCTTGATAAGGCATGAACTGCTACTTGTTAGATGGCCTAGGGCAGTGCAGAAACTACTTGGTGCTAGTACAGCACAAGACTACAAAGTGATAGCACAGTGCAAAACTACTAGGTGCTAGCTAGTACCACATTTAGAAGGTCAACACACCCAGAATATAATGCCATATATCAAAATGTCAAGCACACAAGACAAGATATGATAATGGAGGAGTATATGGCCTGCCACAACGAGCTGCATGACGTGCTAAACAAATGCCAGCTAACACATGCATATGTTACCCAAAAGTTCAAAGAGAGCTTTTCACCTTAGAAAACCAGCCAAGGCCACTGCCCATGCTGCAAAGGCTACCCAGGAGACTTGTGAGGAGGTCAAAGGTCTAAAGCAGGCAGTTCAGGAAAGTTAGAAGACAACCACATTGGCATTGTAAAGGTTACCTGAAGGCCTCATTGCTGTCCTACTGCTTACTTCCAAGCACCTTACAGCCGACCTTGAAAACCTCGAAAAGCATATAAAAAACATGGCCTAGTCTGAAGCCGCTGTCTTGGCTTAAAACAAAGACTGGCCAGAAGCCCAGGTATATTCATGGAGAAGGCAACCAACTGGCAAGCAGGGGGCTGATGACTGAGCAAAGTTTTTTTTCAAGATGCACAAAAGGCATCCCACTCAACTCTCACATTGTGGGAAACATAATTTCAGAATGTAACTGTTTTGTGAGCCTCAGGAGCCCACCATCATTTACAGTTCTGGCAGCAACAAGCACAAAGACGGGTAAAGGCCTGTCTGTATCCCGACAGCCGTGGAGATGACGATCCAAAGCTGTGCAAGCGCAGCAATGCACTTGCCACAGGATGGCTGGCACTATCAACTACAACAAAAACCCAGAGGAGCTGGGTGACCATCTCAATACACTAACTGGGTCTTTCAGGGCTGGCAACACCACCTCAGAGGTCATCATTGAGGCCAGTGCCATCTGCCATCACCTGCTAAAGGATGATATGGACCACCATACATTTGAAGCGCAAATTGAAGAGCGTCATGACAAGGTTTGTGACATCCACTTTGGCCAACAATACCTTTGTTTTCTTCTAACAATGGCACCAATTGGAAGACCGTAAACCTACCAATGGGTACCTATGAAATAGATGCCATTAACCAGGAAATCCAGCATCAGATTACATCCCTGAAGGGCAATGGCACCAAAATTAGCATTCTTGCCAATGAGCCAACCCTTTCTGCAACAATAGAGGACATTTTTGCCACCTACCGCGTCAACATCGCAATCTCAAGCCTGCACCAGGTGTCGGTATGGTCCGACACAGTAGGCCCCGTGAATGGCATTCTTGGTCAGGGCTACAACATCACACCCGGCATAGTGTAGGTCACAACCACAATCTCTGTTTATCTTACATGCAATGCCATTGGCAGCTCCTTCATGGAGCACCAGTGATAAGGCTAGTCCTGACTATGTGCTCTATAATTTTACTCCAGACCAGAGTCACAGTCAGCTCTGGCATTCGCACCACCTCTGCCCATCTACTTGCCTTGCAAAAGTCCCTGCATCAATAAACTGCGCTTTACTCTATTCAACCATGATGGCAACCTGCTTGACCTCCGTGACAAGATGCTCACCATTGGCCTCTGTCCAAGACCATCCTCTGTTTTAAGTATATTAGAGGCAGAAAAGCTGCACTTATCCTTCAGCTTGCGGTCATCATCTGTAGTGTGAACTGCAGCTTGCAGTGAGAGCCCCACAACACATTGTACGAGTACGAGTCGTTGGCTCCTTCTGGCTGGTTTTTCATGTACATTATGGTAATGGACTTGGTGATTGCATCCAACCTATGACTGCCACAACACTGACCAGAGCTGCTGCCTTGCATGCCATTGATGCTATCAAGACAGCCATCGTAAGTTATTCAAAGGAAGTGCTGCCAGCGGCAAAAAGGCTGTCGAATCATTAGCAAGTTGGCACTACCTGTAGCCAAGACTATGCCACCCGAAACGCATACTGCTCTAAACAAGGTTGCCAGCCAAAAAATTGCTGCCCAGGTTCAATTTATCACTGCAAATTTGACCTCAGCCAAAACTATACCATCTGAAATGCACAATGCTTTCACCACAGACTTGGCCATGGGCACAGGCCTTCGCCTCTCACCATATTAGAAGATGGTCACTCAAGTGCAAAGCAAAATATCTTTGTTGCAATGATATCCTTCCAAGACGTGCAAGACACAGCCCTTGACACGGGGACCCCTGTGCTCCATGACTGCAACATCCAGTGCCTGCAGTACTACTTGTATGAAGCACACGATCCCAATGAAAAAGTCATGTTAAAATGCAGGTGCAGGATACCTTGCGCTATTTTTTCTCTGCCGACGCTTTTATTGAGGTTGTTGAAAAAAACTCACAAAGGAAGACGGGACAAATTATGATGCAGCGGACAAGGTGGCATTTGTCAACAAAAGTGTAATGGCACTGTTCAACAGTGTCCGCTATCTTATCTATAACAAAGAAGTTGAGTCCTGCCTGGATAACATCAATGTCACCACATCCATTCTAGGTCTTGCTTGCTATAGCAATGACTATGCACACAGCGCCAGCCTATCAATGATGTTTACAAAGGACACGACAGACCATGCTGACAATGCCCAGTATACCATGGCAAAGGCCACCAACAGCACAGAAGCTGACTGCATCGATGCAGTAATTAGCAACAACCCCAACTTCAACCTAAGGGTTCATGTTGTGAAAGGGCCACATTGATGTGGGTGGTAATTTTTCCTGTGCCATACCACTGACCCACATCTTTGGCTTCTGTTGGGATGTACTCAAGATCATCGCCAAGCACAACATCACACTGACCCATAAAAATACAGATGATGCCATCTTCAGTGCCCATGCCATGGACCGTGTGGCTGTAATACCGTCCCTGGTGGTGGAGACCAACCTGCCCAGAACACATTTGTATAGTCAATCCAAGCACTAAGGCAATCAGATTGGTCAAGTAGAGTGGTTACCCCTTAGTCTACTCCATATCGGTATCTTTTCTTATGTGGAAGATAAGAAGACCAGTATAGGATCACAATGTACTCACATGTTGTCTGTGACATGTGATCTCGGTAAATGTTTGAGAAAAATAATAAAGCTTATCTTCCCCAGTTCTCCTTTTGATATGTAACTTGAACAAAATGTATTGTGATAAATCTTTGCTTATTATTTGGTAAGCATTATCATCAATAGTAACCTTTGACAGCCCCAACTCACCATTGTGGTGAATTTTACTATAAGATGTTGCTAAATATGTAGAAATCTACAAACTGTTGGGGCAATTTTCAATGCAGAATCCCATGTTCTAGGTGTCCTTGATAATGACTGCATTAAATATACAGTCCATAATCAGATTACATTGAAAGCAGATGTTAGGGCACCAACCAGACATAAGCAGGTCTCAGGAAAACCATTTGTCATCTAATCCTTGGACAGAGTAGATGCAGATTTGCATCTTGAAATATGCATGTACATTTTCTACATCTAGCGTATGTAAATTGTCGATTACTTTTGCCTATTTTGTGTACTTGTCATTACAGAACATGTCACAAAGGAAGCCGACTTTGCTTTTTACACAGGCACCCAATGCTGACTTGATACTAAAATGGGTTCAAAATCATGAAAATATTATGTTCAGAGTGAAGACACAGGTTAAAATCTGGTCTAGTATCAAGCTTACGTTTGGTGCCAGTGTTTTTTTAGTAAGAGCATAAGTTGTTTTCTGATAAGTGTACTGTGTTGAGTAAAGTGATAACACGGACTAGTATCTGTTGCAACTCACTTGTCCCAAGGAGGAGTGCATGGAAAAAATATCCCTGAGATCTGCATGAGTGGATTTAAAAAAAAAAAACAGTCAGTCCGTCATTTTAAATAAAGGTATATAATAATTAAGGGTTTCTTGTCAAAATTTAAAACAACCCTTTTCTAAAAACCTTTCTTTATATGAACATATACAGTTAAGCAGAGTAAAGTTAATATTTTTATTCTATAAATTAAAATGAGTTACAGGCAAATTTATATGAATTTCAATAGTTACACTTGTTTCTAGTGATACATCCTGTGTTTTTTTCAGTACATGGTCATATGTCTAATTCAGATTTTACGGGAGAGTCTCAAAATAGAAACAGTTTTTGATTTTATTTTTTTAAGCGCATGTTTTCTAAGCCAAAATGTTTTTTTAATTCCGTTCAGTTATGGTCATAAGTAAACCTTGAAATATTTGTTTCAAACAGTGTGGGAAACCTGTCTCATACAAAATACTGCTGCTCGAGGGCACCAGTGGGCAAATGAAGGTCATTGATGCCCCCATAGAAAACACCATTTAAACGACACAGCCAAACCCTACATACACTCAACAGTGCTTTATACTTGTGGAACATGAGTCAAAACGACAACACAATGCCATACAAAAAACAACTAGTGTCTGTCTCCAAAGGCCTGCTCGAAAAGGTTGCCACATCCATAAAGACAGGCTACAGAGTCTCCTGGCAGCTCTGCTCTTGCATCCTTTATGGGCATGTCCCAATCATGCTAATGCCTCCCCAGACCAAGCACCTTAAAGCCGCCCATGAGGCAAAGCATGGTATTGACCTTTAACTATCAGCCTCGGCTCTGAAAGCTATGCACAAAGACAGCAGCATACTGCCCCTGCTCCCTTGCTATTCCAGCTCTGGTAGTCACTGGTAAATGGCCACCATTACTAAAAACAGAAAAACTTTTAAATGACGTCTTCTGAAAAACCGCACAACAAAATTTGACCATATTTGACAGAATGCATCCTGTCATGAAGGTCTCTCAAATTTCTTCAAATGAATCCATCAAATATGGCCACCAATACTAAAAATACAGAATCCTGTTAACTAATTCTTTTTACAAAATTTCTTTACAGAATTTGATCAAATTTGACAGAAAGCATTGTGGCATAAGTGGCTTTCAGTTTTGTGCATATGACGCTGATCCGCTATCAGATATGGCCAGAATTTCTAAAAATAGAGAAACCTTTAAAGGACTTCTGATGAAAAACTGCAGAACAGAATTTGAACACAATTGATGGAATGCATCCTGGCATAAAAATCTTTCAATATTCAGATTTCTTTGGTTTTCATATGATACTGATCCACCATCAAATATGAATGCCATTACTAAAGATAGAAAGAAACTAAAATTGGCTTCTTCTTAATCACCTCTCAACAGAATTTGACCAAATTCAACAGAAAGCATCCTGGCATAAAGGGCTTTTTAATTTATACTAATGAGGCCAACCCACCATCAAATATGGCTTCCATTATTAAAAATAGACTGAACTATAAATGACTTATAAGAAATTACTCAACAGAAATTGACTAAATTTGAGAGAAAGCATTCTGGTTCAGTAATAAGGCTTTCAAATTTATACAATTGGTGCCTTTTCACCCTCAAACACAGCTGCCATTACTAAAAATGGACAATTCTTTAACTGACTTCTTTTAAATTACTACTGAACAGAATTTGACCAAGTTTTACAGAAAGCATTCTGGCATGAAGGGCTTTAAAGTTTATACAATTGATGCCAATCTGCCATCATCAATAGTCTGTCACTAAAAATAGAAAAACCTTTTACAATTTCTTCTAAAACACCACTTAACAGATTTTTATGAATTGTGCATTATTTTATGCTATTCATATATTCAAAGCCATTACTCAAAAATTATTTGTAAAAATTTATATTTTGTATTTTAATTATTTTAAAGGTGGGGCTGTTAAGAGTGTCTATGGTATGAATTAGGGCTAAGTCCCCAGGGGCTGGGAGAGATCCAGGGGACAATGCTGGTTGTATAAATGACTTGTTAATTTGTATACCAAGAAAGCGATCCTATATATATGGCCTAAGAAAAAGATAAATGCCATCAACATTACTTGGCATTGCAGCAGCTATGTGCTTCAAGCTTTTCTTTCCCCTTTACAGTTTCAGTACATGTGTGAATTTGCATTCACAAGCTGACATGCGTCAATTGCCCAGGTGAGCAATATCAGGCTCACTTGGGCCTCTTGTTAGTGGATTGCTGTAAAATACTTATCAGAAAATATGCATGTTGACCAATCATTTTACTCATGCTAGTTTGAAAGAGTTACAGTAAGTGCTTTTTCTAGTAAAAACTTATCTTCATCATGGGGTAGGGGTGGAATACATGGGAGGTGGGGGCGTATTTATGTGAGTTAATTGCTCACCATTCCTCTAGTTACAGTTGTATTTCCTGATTTGTGTAAAACGATATGAACCAAAAACGTTTAACAACAACAACAACAGAAAAGTCAATGTCCAATTGCATGTAAAATTTTACCTGTACTGATATATAGCACATGCAAAAATGTATCTTCTACACTGTATAATCTGCAGGTAAGCCAACTCTAGAAAAGGCCGAAGAACTGAGGCTGATGACTGAAGCAGCAGAACTTGATACTGGGAATATCTTATCTGAAAAATCAGGTAGATTAAACAAATCATTAAAAAATAACCAGATACTGTATATATGGCGAAATTCCTGTGTTGTGGAATGTTTAGGAATTGCTATTTTGCAAAAGAGTATGTGTTTAATTCTTGAAAGTTGCAATTTTCCATTAATATTATTATATTCCTTTTGGTTACATTTTGTGATTTGTTATACATGTATATGGTTTATGTGTTCTTTTTCAGCTTTCTTTGTGCAGTATTCAGTAATCAAATAAATGCACACACCTTCACCTATATGCAGGGCCAAGGATCACACGTTTTACAAAAACTTCATCCACTGAAACCATATCTCTAATCAGATGTCTTAAAGTTACAATGGACTGATGATAAACTTTCACATTTCTTTGCTCTGAACATCCTAAATGTTATGAAATGTGTGATGGACAGGAATTTGATTGCACACCTTGTGAGAAAATTACAACTACATGTATACTGTTTAAAGTGCATACTGTATATTCTTGCTTATAATTTGAGTCCAACTGCACACTGCATAGACCCATATCTGCTCTCGCATAATGTGCTGGCAGATCTAGGTCTCTGCAGTTTGTTAGGAGAAATCAGTAGAACAACATAGACCATGATTTGCGAGCGCATTATGCAATGGTAGATCAGGGTGTGTTGTTTGCAGTTGGACTTATAAGCGAGTATATAGCACATTTCTTTTCATCTTGGTTATGTATATGAAGAAGTGATGATGCATAGCTGTTATGTGTCTTTAGAGGATCCATTAAAACTGTCTATGATTAAAAAAAAGTGTATCATCATCTTAAGTCTGGGAAAAACAAGTATATTTAGGTTAAAATTAATCCTAGATCATTTGTTTGTTCACTGCTGGTCTTACGCTTTTTACATGATGACCCCATCTGACTGAAAATACACTACCCAGATCCAGTTTATCAAAATTTGTACAAGTTAGATTGTCAGCATTAGTGACAGACTTATGACCCCTGCTTACCATTTTGATTCCAATTTATAACCATACTTCTTTCAGTCAAACTCAAGACAGAACTAATTGACTTAAATGAACGAAACTTAATAGAAGCTTTTGATCATTTAACTAACTTTTTATTTTTACATAGATATCAAAATAGCACAGTAAAAGCAACAACATATGAAATTATTTTTCCCCCTGCCCCTCCCAGCATACATTGATTCACCAATTTTGTTTTTGTTTTCAGTGGTTGGAAGACGGAAAGTTCAGAGTCTCTTTTCTAGAAGGGAAGTGTCACCTTCTCCTGTAAAAAAGTCTGCATTTACTGGCTTCAGTCACCTGAAAGATATTGTGGACAGTGATGCTTCCTCAGATAATTAGTACAGGAATTTTGTTGGATTCATGAATGTGGATTTTTGAAGCAATATTGGTACATACATCTGTGTAAAATTGTGTATGTTTTGTTTTTGTTTGTAACTCATCTTCCTAAAATTTGAAATTCATTTTTGTAATCAGAGTACTCTGACATACCATATAGTAAAATCTGAATTTCATTTTTGTAAGAGTACTCTAACATACCATATAGTAAAATCTGAATGTCTTTTTTGTAAGAGTACTCTAACATACCATATAGTAAAATCTGATTGTCATTTTTGTAATTAGAGTACTCTGATGTACCATATAGTAAAATTTGAATGTCATTTTTGTAATTAGAGTATTCTGACATACCATATAGTAAAATCTGTCATTTTTGTAGTTAGAGTACTCTGACATATCATATAGTAAAATTTGAATGTCATTTTTGTAATTAGAGTACTCTGACATATCATATAGTAAAATTTGAATATCATTTTTGTAATTAGAGTACTCTGACATACCATATAGTAAAATTTGAATGTCATTTTTGTAATTAGAGTACTCTGATATACCATATAGTAAAAATTGGAATGTCATTTTTGTAATTAGAGTACTCTGACATACCATATAGTAAAATTGGAATGTAATTTTTTTAATTAGAGTACTCTGATGTACCATATAGTAAAATCTGAATGTCATTTTTGTAATTAGAGTACTCTAACATACCATATAGTAAAATTTGAATGTCATTTTTGTAATTAGAGTACTCTGACATACCATATAGTAATCACCTTTTTATCTGTCTTTCCATCCATTCACACTTCTTGTAACCAGCATAGCTCTGCAATCCTTGCACCAAGCCTTGCACATAACTGGATGCCATTAGGTAGGGGAATTGCTTATTACACATAGATGTGCCTTTTAAAGGTTTCATCTTTTCTGGTTCAGTTTTGATGCAGATACTTCCTTTTTTTCCATCAATATTCAGTCTCCACTAAAGCAGATCCTTGTAACCGGCATAGCTTGGGAAGATTCCACAAAACTTCATATCTTCACATGGTATGTTGCTTGTAACCGGCACAGCTCTGCATCTCTAACATAATTGGATGCCATTTGGTAGGTGAATTGCTTATAATATGTAGACATGTCTTTTATTAGGTCCAATTTGATGACATTAATGCTCTTTTTCCATCGGTATTACATTTCCACTATGGATGATCCTTATAACCAGTGTAGCTCAGGAACCATTCCACATATTCTGATACAGTTTGGTGTGTACATTATTTCATACCCCTAGATGAGCCTTTTATGGGTTTTGTCTTGTCAACTCCATTTTGGAGTTATGGCCCTTGACAATTAGCTTCATATCTGCACATGGGATATTGCTTGTAACTGGCATTATTCAAGAACCATTCAACAGATTCTGATGCAGTTTTGTATGAACATTGTCTCATAGACTTACCTTTTTGATGTGCATTGTCTCATAGACTTACCTTTTTGATGTGCATTGTCTCATAGACTTACCTTTTTGATGTGCATTGTCTCATAGACTTACCTTTTTGATGTGCATTGTCTCATAGACTTACCTTTTTGATGTGCATTGTCTCATAGACTTACCTTTTTGATGTGCATTGTCTCATAGACTTACCTTTGACATGCCTGATATGATGTTAGTCTCGTTTAGAAGAGTTATGGTCCCCAGATTGTGCGTCCTCATGACTTTGGCTTACACAAGATAATCTCACCTAAATTTGTTGGATTTCAGCCAGATTGGCTTGTGGTCTCAATTGATGAGACCTTGAGAGAGTTTGATTTCCAGCATTCCACATATTAATTTACAGGAATGATGGCCCCTGATTGCTATCCTCCTGATTTTGGTTTCCACAGCATAAATTTACTAAGCTTTGTTGCATTTCAACCAGATAGGGCATGCAGCTTTACATTCATGAGATCTTGAATGAGTTTAATTTTAAGCGTTCCACATTCTCATTTAGTGGAGTTATGGCCCCTAATTGCCCATTATCCTAACTTTGCTTTCTACCGCATTACTTTACCAAGCAATGTTGCATTTCAGCCAAAGTTATTGTGCACTTTTATATTTATGAAATATTGAATGAGTTAGATTTCCAGTATTCCACGTCATCATTTAGAAGCGTTATAGCCCCCGATTGCCCATTTCCAAATTTTGGTTTTACATCTGAAGTTCTTCATTTTAAGGCCCTACCAAGCAGATTGTAGAAAGCATGGCCCTTTGCGATGCACCCATCACTACTAGCTGAAGTTTTTATTGCTTAGTGTGACTGTCTTCGATATTAGCAACAAAATATACAAATCATACTCCTTGGGTTAATTTCTGTCTCAGCAATGAGATGTTTAAATTCTTGCATAAAAGCACAGAATCCAATAGTTCCTGTCATATATTTTTAATATCCAGGTCATTACCTCCAGCATTATTTAATAATTACCTTGTTTTTCACATAGAAACAAGGGACTTCAAAAATTATACTTGTTGTTTGGGTAAGAGTGGACAACATTAATTTCTCTTTTTTTTTTCTTTCCTTCTTTCTTGCTGTTATCTCTCTCTCTCTCTCTCTCTCTCTCTCTCTCTCTCTCTCTCTCTCTCTCTCTCTCTCTCTCTATATATATATATACACACATGCACACACACACATATACACACATATTTATCAGTTAAAATGTACACCTCATTTTCTGTACAGATAATATTAAGTGTTGATATTTAAGCTTTGAATAAAGATAAAAATATACAGCTCTATCTAGTGGAATGTCAATAACTAGACATAATAAAAGTTGATTGTCCAAATACCTAATACATTTTTTTGTAGGCCCTGCTTGACTAAGTCGGTGAAGCCCTATAGTAAATCACCTTGTCTGTCTGTTTGTCTGTCCTTCCATCAATTATTTTATTTCTGAAAGATAACTTTACAGGGATTTGTTGGATTTTAAGAAAATTTGGTATGCAACTTTATATTGATGAGACCTTAAAAGAATTTGATTTTCAGTCTTCACTGTCATTTAGAGGAGTTATGGTCCCTGATTTCCTGTTCCTAAACTTTCCTTTCATAGCTTAAGGTTTTAAAGACTTGTTGGATTTCGGCCAAATTTGGTATGCACCTTTAAATTTTTGAGACCTTGAATGAGTTCAGTTTCCAATGTTCTTTGACATCCTTGACAGAAATTATGTCCTCCGATTGCCTGTCCTCCCGACTTCAGTTTCCACTGCATAGCTTTACCAAGATTTGTTAGATTTCAACCAAATTAGTATTGGGCATTATATTGATAAAACCTTGAATGAGTTTGATCTCCAGTGTTATATGTCATCATTTACAGGAGTTATGCTCCCTGGTTATCTGTCCTCCTGACTTTGGTTTCTGCAGCATAACTTTACGAATGTTTATTTGATTTCTACCAAATTTGGTATGTGGCTTTATATTGAGGAGATCTTGGGCAAGTTAAATTTCCAGCATTTCACAACATCATTTACAGGAGTTATGCCCCCTGATTGCCTGTTTGCCTGACTTTTGTTTCTTGTGGAATATTCTTTTAGAAATAGGTGTACTTAAACAAAAATGCCAAACTTTAATGGTAGCTTTTATGTTAGTAAGAAATAACCCAAATTTTTGTTTACTAAATCAGGGTTTCACATCACATTAAAAAGGGGTGCATCACTTATTGATTTTGAAGATCACAATTAGGAGGTCTTAACAATGCACTGGTTTTGCAACAAAAGGAAAATCTAACATTGAGTATATTTGTCTTTTTCTTGTTTATAAGTTGCCTTTGTAAGCTGTACAAGTTTCTTTTGAGTCATTATTTCATGCTTCAAAATCAGTTTGGGCCCAGCATTCACATATTCTAGAAGGGAAGTAACTCTTCCAGCATTTCCTTTTAATTACAATAATATACATGAATCATTGGTGGCAATGTAGAATTCTGTGTCAGTTAGGATTATGCTTGGATTATGTTCATATATCTTAAGTCTTGTAAAATATGGTATCACATGAATTAAGATTACATTTTAATAAATTTGACACTTGACTCCAGTTGCCATCGCACTAAATAACCTACATCTATTGCTGTGCCATAGAACACCAAACCTGTCTTGAAAATACAGTTTATTATCAGTAATAGCCTACCTGTTGTTATTGTATAGCTGTCTTTTCCGGGGGGGGGGGGGGGGGGGGGGGGGGGGAATACCCAGACTGAGTGACAAAAATTCGTCCTCCCAATTGGTGAGAACCAGAAAGTTCCAGAACACTGCACCATATAGTGCGCACACTCTGACATGCGCTGTAGGCTTCATTCTTTTCTCTGTCGGATTGTTCATGTTGCTTCACATGAAGAAGATAGCCAGCTGCCTCATGGGATCAATGAGCGAATTACTAAATTTTTCTTGTGCTATATTCTTTTAAGACACTGGATTATACCCTGATCGAGATTTTTTGTCTTGGAAGGTCTGTGAAGAACAAGGCAATAATCAGGCACATCACATTATATTGCATGGATCAATTTAATATTGTGTATATAGGTTTTCTCATTGGAAATTACATGGTACCTGAGGTACACTACATTTATAAAAGTGCTGTCAAATCTAAACTTTGACCTTACCTTTAAAAAAAAAAAAAAAAAAAAAAAAAAAGGGCTTGCCAATTTTTCAAATTATTGCCCGACATATAATTAATTCACCGTATTTAAATAGTGACTTATGCTTTTTCATATTGTGGTAGCAGGTCGCACACCACTTCATACTATTATATTTACACGGCCAGTTATCGAACATAGGCTATATTCTTATTTCGGATAGCCTTCTGTATAATTTAGCAATCGTAACCCCTGGTTCCTATATTCTTATTTCGGATAGCCTTCTGTATAATTTAGCAATCGTAACCCCTGGTTCTTTGCTAATTTCACTAGGTCCCTTGCTTGCTTTAGCCTGGTTGACCAGTTACCTTGTTTCTTGTTGTTATCCAGGGAACTGAGTAGTTTCTCCTTATATTTTTTTTGTTATACCCTTGTCGGGTGTCTTATTGCTGAACCCTTATTTTAGCATTGCCCAATTAGTGTACACTTTCCTTGTATTCAAACAAATAATTTTTAGTTTGCATCATATTTCCTTTGTTTCAGCATACATTGATAAATTCTGGTGTCATAAAAGATAAATAGTGTGTGGCTCATGTTAAATACTTCTCAGAAGTCTCAGCATTAAATACCAACTTTCTGTGTTTCAAATGTCTATATTAATGGTCAACAATATGGGATAAATTTTAATACATACATGAAGATACATAGGACTTGTATGGTCGCTAGGCACAATAAATAACTGTACAAGTATTGTAATATCACATTATGTGACTTTAAATGATTAATATACTGTAACTTTGGGTGGTTGCGATTTGCACTTTGTACGAGTTTGTCTCCCGTTGTCAATGTTGGCCGAAATTGGTCTTTTTGGTCATCGCGTTTTGGCCTCTTTTAAGTCCTTTTACACCATTAAGTATAGTATATTCATTTCCTGAGATACCTGGTTAAGTTCCATTGTGAATATCTTCACAAGAAGTCTTCAAATATAAAGTAATTACACTGACAAATTGCTTGTGTAAGTGCGAATCGCAATCCGCCCACCATCATACTTTTGAGCGTTACTAAGGTGTTGTTAAGTATCACTCGAACCACTCATGTGTTTCCCTCGTGAGCTTAAGACCAAGATTTTCCCGTCAACCTCTGCGTAAGACCAATGGGTCTCAAGTCTATAAATACCAGTTGTGCACTGTGTTATGGCAGACGCATTCTGACCGGCAGTGTGAGTACATGAGCTTAATGATCCGATCAAATACGATCGCGGTATGCTTACTATAGAAATCCTAATATAGTGCAATGAAATAAAGCATTCCCTGCTATATAATATTCGAGAAAGACATAAAATAAACATGTAAAGCTATATATTCTTCAGTGTTGGAGATTGATGCTCCCATAGAATTAACCTTGCCATAATAGTGCTAATACAGACACCATTGTTTGTTCTGCTACAGTGTTATCTAACTGGCTGTATGCTTCTATATTGACTCAAGTAACAAACAATACTAGTAATACACTGAATATTATTGCATAATGAAATTACACTAGTGAAGTATATTAAAGTGTCAGTACTGTTACTACGGTAATGTGTATATAGGGAGCATCCATTATATTATTCTTACAGTGAGCATTCGTTATGTGCATATTCTCTTTAAGTGACGTTTGGTTCGTTATAAGGAAGAAAAACATATTTCTACAATTTATATTTAAAGTATTAGTGTGTTCTTGAACACAACAAAGTGATATATCTATTGGAAAACATCCGAGTGGTGTCATATTTTCCATGTGTTCTACAATTCAATTTATTTCTGTTGACACTTTTTCCTGAGAAATACAAAAATTATATTTTCAGTTATTCTTTTCATATGTGTGTTATTAACTTTCAGTGTTGAGCCACACACAAATCATTTACATTTAGGCAAACCAAGAAGAATTCTGTGTGTAAACGTAATAAATCAAGAGCAAATACAAATTATTTTGACTCATTTTGGAACAGAAGACTTTATTCAATTGAATATTCTGGTTATGCAAAGACTGATAATTTTTATCTTTAAATCACTCTCACACAGTGGACAGTTCATCGTTATTATTAAATTGTTGAAACTTAAATAGCTCTCCTGTTTTGTGATTGAAATCCCAAGTTGACATCAAGTCGAAGTTGGCCTTGTCATGAAATACAACTTGGGACATTACAATATATTACAATATATATATATATATATATATATATGTGTGTGTGTGTGTGTACTTTTTTTTTTTTTTTTTTCTTTCTTTCTTTCAGGAACAACATCTCGACAAACTGTTGGGAGGTGTGGCCACCGCAAAGCCCCTTGCAACACACACTCTACCTGTTTGTCTTGCACTCGTTATGAAAGGACAAATTGCTGTCCTTTTTGCAGCCTTTGGCCAGATAAGACATGGGATCTGGCTGAAGGTCATAGGACTTACAAGGGGAGGAAGAAGGTTTCTTCTTCTTCAGAGTTTTCTGGTTTCTCTTTGTCTGGGTCTCAGAGAAAGGTTACTCAAGTCTCTCTGTAGACTTTTAATATCCGTGGTAGGCTCCCTCTCAAGGGAGAAAATAAACGGGTGGAGATTGAGTCACGCGCGCTATTAAGAGGGAGGAGCAGCACCGTCCCCATTCCGTGGGAGGAGCAGCACCATCCCTATTCTGTGAGGGCTGAGAGAGAGTTCTGTCCTTCCGAGAGGAAGGATCAGCAACCTCTTATTGCCACTGGGACAGAGACTGTGTCGTGTCCCCCCATCAGGGGGAACAGCACCTTCTCTTGTCCACTAGGGCAGAGGAAGGGTCGCGCCCGCCCGAGAGGGGTTACAACATTCTCTACTGACCCACAGCTCGGTTAGGGCTGGTAGTGAGTCGCCACCCCCTAAAAGGGGGGAGTGGGTCCCTTCCAGTCCCCACGGCCCATTTTTAGGTGACAGGATTGAACTCCCGTGAGAGGGGAGAGCTCAGATCTAAATCCATCAGGTTTGGGGCAGGGTCTTCCTACAGATCTGATTCGTCTAACGAGTCCTTGCCTGGTGACCGGGCACCGGGCATGGGTCTTTGGGGCCAGTATGGTATGGAGATAGGAGTCTGGATGATTCCCTCCCTCACTCCACTTTACCGTTTCATCCCATGGGAGATCGGGACTGGGTTTACAAATGCCAGGTTAAGGAAGGGGATTGGATTGGCATCCCCCACTATCCTTTGATCCCTCTTAATCCCTATGGGATGTGGGTTTTCCACCGCAGGGGGGAGCGTTGGGCCTTTTCCATACATGCAACCTTGGGCTTCTGAATCTTGGTTGCATGTTAGTGGTGTTGGGGCTGCCGACAGTAGTCCTTCGTCGTCTCGCGAGGTTGGGCACAGTAAGAGGAAGAGAAAAAGACATTCTTCTCCAATATACCCTAGGTGGTTGGAGAGTTGCCCTAAACCTCCAGTGGAGACCACTGTGAATGTTGATTTCTTATCTACGCGAGAGGAGTTGCCACTTGAAGTTTCTCTTCCCCCAGTGTCTCCCCCGAGACAGAGAGACATTCAGCCGTGTATTCCAATCTCCCAGGAGAGGGAACAAGACGAGGATGTCCTCTCTGTCCTCGTTGATGCAAACGAGTTTGACACAGAGCAGGTCAATGTGACTTCCCCTCCTATCGGATCCCCTGCCCCTTCCCAACCGTCAGCTAAGGAGGCAGAGGAGGAAGAGACCTGGTCATTTGATAAAACAGTTAATGAGGTTTACCGCCTCTTACCCAGTGATTTGTTCCCCAAACCTTAGCGTCCTGGGGACTCCAAAATTCTTTCCAGCTGGAGAAACTTTCTGGGGCAAATTCTCGACCAGATCTCCTGTTACTCCCCAACTCGGTGACAATCAAGGAGCTCTTTCACAGGTTTAGCAAGGGCCAAGACTTTGCCAGACAACGTCGGGGGTGGTCTGTTCCCCTTTCTACGTAGCTGCCATTGATAGCCTCTTCTAGCTACAAGGTTCATTCCCAGTCCTGTCCTACTAAACCACCCACCTTGGATGCTGAAGCTGCTCAAGTGGGTATTTCTATGGGGACTTGGGCTCGCCAAACTGTGAAAACATTGGAATCCCTAGAGCAAAAAGCTAGGTCATTCATAACTGTAGCCTCATATGTCAACCTTTTTTTCAGCAGCCTCATCCAGTCTGCTTAGATAGGAGTCTTTGTCCCCATTAGCTCTCCACCGTCTGTTGGAAGCGGTGACTACAACATCAAGTCCATGGCTTTGTCACCAGAGCTTCTCCACCTCTGCAGGGATTTAACTCTAGATACCTCAAAGGTTTTACTGGAGCACAGTATAAACCTTCTGAGGGGTGCTCCTCTTGAAACAGATACCCTTTTTGGAGGGCTCATCCCCTCCGTGGTGACACAGGATTTGAGGAACCATCAACATCGGTCTGTACCATCCACTTCTGGCTAATCCGAAACATCCAAGAAGTGATATCACCCTGATTGCCCACAGGGCCCATCAGCTAAGTTCTTTAAAGCTGCACAGCCCCAGGCGAAGCAACAGCCCCAATTCAGAGCTCCCCCTTGGCAGTCAGGCCCTAGGAAGGGGTGCCGCAAAGACGGTGGGGTCACAGGGCCATCCTCCTTTCCTAAGGATAAGGAGGGACGGCCCTAGGGACTCACACCCTCTCCTGCTAAGCATACCTTTTCCGTCCATTCCCATGGGCACCAAACTAGGTCTCTTTAGAGGCATGGTTAGACATAACGGTGGATGGCTTGATCCTTTCCATCTTAAGGGATGACTACCGGCTTCGGTTCCGGGATCCCCCTCCCTCGTAAGGTCCCCCATTTGCTTCCACCAGTCAAATCTGGAGCCTTAAAGGAGAGGTTCATTCCCTTATGCGTAAGGGTGCAGTAGAGAGGGTGTTAAAAGACAAATCGCCAGCCTTATACTATCAAATTTTCCTGTTCTCAAAAAAGGGGGAAAGTTTCGTCTAATTATCGACCTTTCCACCCTAACAGATTTCTGTGGGAGGAACCTTTCAAGATGGAGACCACAACCTCAGTCAGTAATGCCATAAGACCTGGTGATTGGGCAGTCTCCATTGATCTTCAGGATGCGTATCTTCACATCCCTTTTTTTCCTCCACACAGGAAGTAGCTCCGATATTGTCTGGATGGGGAGGTCTTCCAATTTTGAGCTCTGCCATTTGGCCTAGCCTCCGCTCCCAGAGTTTTTACCAGGGTCATGGGAGTAGTGGCCGCCCATCCATATGTGATCATTAGGTATTCCACTCCTCCAGTATTTTGACGATTGGTTGATACACAATGGCAGTCAAGAGTCCCTCAGACAAAACCTCGATGTTGGTCCATAGAGACCAGGCTGGGTCTACCAAACTTAAAGAAATCGGAACTCACTCCTTCTCAAAATTTTGTCTTCGTGGGGATGAATTTCCTCAAAAACAGAGGGTTAGTTCGTGTCCGTCTGGAGAGAGTAGACAAGATCATGTCCTTGTTGGAGACGCGGAGAGCAAAGACTACATTAACAGCTCGTCTTTTTTCTCTCTCTGCTGGGGACCTTGAACACTGTAGCAGATTTGGTTCCCCTAGGCAGGCTGCACCTACATCCTCTCCAGTTTCTCCTTTTAGATGCGTGAAAACTGCACAGGGACCCTCTGAATACTCCAATTTCTCTGAGTCCGGACTTTCACCTTCATCTCAATTGGTGGAAAAATTGGGACCGGTTTTTGGCCAGAGTCCCCATGCACACCCCAGAACCCCACTCGTATCTGTTCACAGATGTGTCAGATTCAGGGTGGGGCACTCACCTAGAGCCAGAGGGACTGATTCTTCAGGGTTCTTGGTCCTAGGAAGAATCGACTCTCCACATAAACAATTTAGAAATGAGAGCAGTGTTCTTGGGCCTTCAGGGGCGTGCCTATCAAATAAGAGGTCGCTGTGTGATGGTCTCCTCCGACAACACTTCGGTGGTTGCGTACCTTAGGAGAGAAGGAGGCACACATGCACCTTCTTTCTGTGTGGAGGTTTGGTACATCCTTCACTGGGCAACTTCGGAAGGAATTTTCCTCCGAGTTCGCCACATTCCAGGCAGGAAAAACATTTTGGCGGACAGTCTGTCCAGGAGAGGGACGGTAGTCCTTATCAAATGGTCGCTCCACCAATCCATAGCAGATTCCCTGTTCCAACTTTGGGGACCTCCCCTATTGGATTTGTTAGCCACCAGGTTGAACAACAAGCTCCGTTTTTATGTTTCCCCAGTCCCCGACCAGACGGCCAGGGTGGCGGACATCTTCAGCATGAACTGGGATTGTCTGTTCACGTACGCCTTCCCTCCATTCAGGTTTATTCCACAGGTCCTTCACAAAGTCAGGCACTCCATGGTCCAGCTCATTTTGATAGCCCCTCTGTGGCCCCAGTACTCGTGGTCCAACGATCTTCTCGATCTCCTGGTGAACCATCCACGGACCTTGCCTCAGAGGAGGGACCTCCTGTCGCAACACAGGGACTCTCTCCTGCACAGCAGTCCACAGATTCTCCACCTTCATGCTTGGCTCATATCAAACAATTTCTCCGCAAGGAAAAGTTTTTGTTCAAGGTTGCCAAGTGTATCATTCAATCCAGGAGAAGCTCGATGTCCACGATATATGATGCCAAATGGAGAATCTTTTGCGATTGGTGTAGTAGAAAATATGTCAATCCTAGCTGTCTCTCTGAGTGCTGTAGCTGATTTTCTTCTCTTTCTTTTCGAAGAGAAACAATGCTCTGTCTCTACTATTAGGGGCTATAGAGCAGCCCTTTCCAACCCTCTTAAATTCTCAAAGGGCTTGGCCAAAGGCACAGACTCTCATTTGGGAGACCTGATCAGATATTTTGAATTGCAAAGACCAGTGTCTCGCTCTCTAATGCCTAAATGGAATCTCTCTTGTCTTTTGGTCTCTTACGAAACCCCACTATGAGCCTTTGGGTGAAGCTTCCTATGAGAAACTCGCCCTCAAGATGGCCTTTTTGCTTGCCTTAGCATCTGCAAGACGAAGGTGTCAACTTCATGCCCTATCCATAGAACGGGGCTGTATCGGGTTCAGTGGGAAGTACGAGTCAGTTTCTCTTCTCTGTCAACCAGGTTTTTTTAGCAAAAATACCAGCTTCCTTCGGTTGCACCACACCCGATTGAGATCTCCAGTCTCAGCTTTATCTGTGCTGGGAAGGATCAAGATCGACTTTATGTCCGGTTGGGGCTTTGCGTTTTTATTTGGCAGCCTCTAAAGAGAGAAGGAAGGGTAGGAAGCGTCTTTTCATACCTATTAAAGGTTCAGCTGATATTTCAGCTTCCACCATTGCTAGGTGGATTACATTAACTATCAAGAGAGCTTATCAGTCCCTTACTGATAGGGACCTGTCTTTCATGAAAATTAAAGCCCATTGCCCTGCTTATGCTAGTTCAGTTATGTGATCATAGGCAGTATGACCATAAATATACTATACTGGAACCAAAATGTGAAAAAAATGGGAAAATTTAATTTTTTTCACTAATAATTTTGAGTATGTGGGAGATTTCAGTGAGTGACAGAGGTGGAACAGGAGACATCCCTAAACTCAGGAGAAAAACCCTCATATGTATGGACTATTAAACATCAGGTGGGTGTAGTCCTGTTTTAAAAGAGGAATCAGTTTCATAATTGCATTTCATACTGTAACAAAAACTTCTTTCCTGTTTAATGGTTTTCGGAGTTAAATAAAGCAATGACAAATCAGGTGAATAACATATGAAAAAGTCCTAGTAAGAAATCGTTACTGGTAATTTAGAGACATGTTATATGTTCCATTTAAGTATTTAACATAAGTATTCTAGGAATTAACAGAAAACCTAATCAATCTTCTCAAATAAGCACTTGCAATAGTGTCACTTACATGTACAATAAATATTTAACTGAGTGCTGTCATCAAAACCATGGATAAAATTGTATCCGTAAAAATTGATGGTCGAGTAGTCAAATATGCACTAAGTACCACTTTTTACAAGAGTTGCTTCCCTTACACCATGTGACATTCATATTTCATGCGGGTGATTAAAGGGTAAGATTCAGAATGCAGGTCACTTGTATACTTTAGTCGAAACTCTCACTTTCAGCTTAAAAATTTGCATACCCTTTGACTTCATTTAACTCGTTTAATTATTGCAGTTTTGGGCACAAATTATGGGCCACAGGGAATTGAGGACACAAGTTGTGTGTACAAAGTCTTAGAGCTTCTCACCTAATTTAAAGTTCAGAATAAACAGTTCTAAATTTATCTTATTACTTCAAGGAGGGTGGGGAGTTCAGAATAAACAGTTCTATAATTATATTATTACTTCAAGGGGGGGGGGGGTCTGAATAAACAGTTCTAAATTTATCTTATTACTTCAATGGGAGTGGGATCATCTTTTCTTTCCTTTTTGGATATACCCTCACAAGATGGGCAAATGGGTTTATCTGTATATGATGTAAAGGGGGACAGGTTTTCAAGCCTACTTTTCTATAATAGTCAGATTTAGTCTACCAAATTTACATAAAGCTACCACCTGACTAGAACCACCAGCAAGTGCAGTGTTTAGGTCCCATAGACCCTGATGTACTGTACATAGTGATTGGCAGTCATGCATAGGGTTGTGTCAGATCAGTCCTGTTTTACATATTCCCTTCACTTCTATTTATTGATCTATCTATCTATCTATCTATCTATCTATCTATCTATCTATCTATCTATCTATCTATCTAAATTATTTATCTATATATCTGTTTGTCTATCTGTCTATCTATCTATCTATCTATCTATCTAAAGTATCTATCTATATATCTGTCTGTCTATCTGTCTATCTATCTATCTATCTATCTATCTATCTATCTATCTATCTATCTAAAGTATCTATCTATATATCTGTCTGTCTATCTGTCTGTTTGCCTTTTTTCAGCCTGTCTGTCAATCTATTTCTCTCTGCCTTTCACTCTGCATTCATGATGCCTACCTTTATATCAAGTTTTCACCGTGAGTGGTTGTTATACATAGTTTTGCCTATTTTCTTATTTCTAGGGGAGGGGCTAGGGATCAGTTCATGGCTGAGCACCATTTTTCTTGTACAGCTTAAATTATGACCCATAATATAATTGAGTCGACATTGAGGATATGTTTTTGAATATTAATTAAATATAATGACCAAAGCAACCACAAGTATTGGGTTTAAAATATACAAGAGTGTTTTCAGCATAACTGTATATTATGCATTATATGTATAGTTATGTACCAAAAGGAGGGTAGGGAGAGAATCAGTTAAAAACTCTTTTAAAAATATAAAATATTTAAATAAATAAAGCGAACAGTTGTCTAAATTATAAACTAATATGTAGTAAATAATCATAAAATCAAGTCTCCTACAACTTTATTCCAGGTAGCAATATGAATTATTTTATGATTTCATATTTGGCAGCAACTTATATTTTTTCAGTTGTGTTCCAAACAATTGACCAATTATATGCCACCATTGTTACAATCATAATGAGCATAACCACTATAGCATAGCTGTCAGTTATATTGATATTTCTCTATTTTCTTATTGTTGGTTTTAACAGCACTTTTAACATATTATTTTGGCTATATCATGTCAAGGAAATGCGAGCCAGCTGCATTTCTGAATGACACACTGCGACAGTTGACCCTGGCTGGTCTGGGCAAATATTGAATCCCTGAATCTTGGATGACGAGTCCAGTGCTCTATCAACTGAGCTTCTGCAGCTCCCCTACACAAGATGTACAAATTACAAGATTTTATTTGGCTCTCTTTTAATGTAGCAAACTGGTTTTAAAATGTTTCAGAAATTTATAAGATACATATACTATTCTAAGAAACATATCACACATGTAATGAGGACATAATTAGGGGCCAACATATCGTGCATGTAATGAGGACATAATTAGGGCCCAACATATCACACATGTAATGAGGACATAGGGTCCCACATATCACACATGTAATGAGGACATATGGTCCCACATATCACACATAATGAGGACATAATTCGGGCCCAACATATCACACATGTAATGAGGACATAGGGTCCCACATATCACACATGTAATGAGGACATAATTAGGGCCCCACATATCACACATGTAATGAAGACATAATTAGGGGCGAACATCAAGATGTGGGAGCCCTATAGTAATCACCTTTTTCCAGCCAGCCATCTGTCCATCAGTCCATTCATTCACACTTATAACCTGTATAGCGCCTGCAACCCTTGCATATAAGTGGATGCCATTTAGTAGGTGGATTGTCTATTACATGTATATGTGCCTTTTAAAGGTGTATTCTTTTCAGGTCCAATTTTGATGGAGTTATTGCTCATTTTCCATAAGTCTTAAATCTCCACTACAGTGCATCATTGTAATCAGTCTTTAATCGCCACTACAGTGCATCATTGTAAACAGCATAGCTTAGGAACCACTCCACATATTGTAGTGCATTTTGCTGTGTACATTATCTCATTGCCCTACATGTGCCTTTTGTTGGCCTTGTCTCATCAAGTCCATTTTTGATAGAGTTATGGCCCTTGACAATTAGCTTGCTATCTTTGCACGAGATGTTACTTATATCCAGCATAGTTACCCTTGCATATAATTGGATGCCATTTGGTAGGTGATTTGTCTATTACATGTAGATGTGCCTTTAAAAGGTTTCATCTTTCGGGTCCAATTTTGATAAGTATTTCCCTTTTCCATCCATATTAAATCTCCACTACAGCAGTTTCTTGTAATCAGCACAGCTTAGGAACTGTTCAACATATCTGATGCAGTTTAGTGTGTACATTGTGTCAAGACCTAGAAGTGACTTGTATAGGTTGGGTTTTTTTTTTGGGGGGGGTCAACTCCATTTGCATCGAGTTACTTCCCTTGTCAATTACAGGTAACTTCATATCTTCGCATAAGATGTTGCTTGTAAGCAACATCGCTCAAGAACCATTCAGCATATTTGATTGCAGTGTGGTATGAACATTGTCTCATAGACCTACATGTGCCTTTTATGGGTTTATATATCGTTTTTAAGATTTATTACCTGTGATTCCGGCTGACTATGGTTTCTGCAAGATAACTTCATCAATTTTTTTTGGATTTCAACCACATTTGGCATGTTGACTCAGACTGATGACATCCTGAGTGAGTTTGATTTCCAGCATTCCAAGACATAATTTACGGTAGTTATGGCCCCTTATTGCTCATTGTCTTTACATAGGTTTCTGCAGCATAACTTTACTTAACTTCATTGCCTGTCCTCCTAACTTTGCTTTCCAGAGCTTAACTGTATTAAAGAAATTTGCATTTCAGTGAAAGTTATCATGCACCTTTATATTGATGAGACCCTGAATTAATTGGATTTTCAGCATTCCATGACATCATTTGGAAGAGTTATGGCCCCTGAATGTCATCTCCAAACTTTGGTTTGCCAACAGAAGTTTTTCTATACATGGTCCTGCCAAGCAGATTCCAGATAGTGGAACCCTTTGCGATGCACCTATCACTAATATCTTTAGTTTATCTGATTTCCCTTGAGTTTTGTATGAAATTGGAAAGTCACACACTCTGAGGAATAGGCTAATCACAGGCCTTTGAAACTCTGTCACTGCAGTTTGTCGAGGTTTCTTTCTTCTCATATATTCTGGCATTTTCTTGCTACAGTGATGGAGTTTCAAAGGTCTGTAGACTAATATATGAAACAGTAAACAAACTGATTAGACAAATGTAAGGGTGTCCAATAAATGATCTTCAGTGTGCACAGGCTTTTTAAAGTGGAGTGATAAGAAACAAAGAAGAATATTTACCCGTTGAGCAAACTGAATTAGGTATGCAGATATCATGTACGTTTATTGTCAAAGAAGTAATACAAAGTCATTAAATGCCTGTTTTAAATTTGGTGTTCATATACTTTATAATAATAGTGTCACCCATCAGCTGCCATTTGGGATTGTTTACCATCACCCCTCCCCCATTATTCTCACCCCCCCCCCCCTCTCGAGGTAGATGTGGGGGACCTCGTCCTCAAGAAAATTTATGGCAGCATCTGATTTTTTTTTAGTCTGCCAATCGACTATATTTGACTTGCATGAATACTTGAGCAATGCTGCAACCTCAGACATCCAATATCATATTTCAGTGTCATCCAATGTCAACCTCAGACATCCAATATCATACTTCAATGTTAACCTCAGACATCCAATATCATACTTCAATGTCATCCTCAGACATCCAATATCATACTTCAATGTTAACCTCAGACATCCAATATCATACTTCAATGTCAACCTCAGACATCCAATATCATACTTCAATGTCAACCTCAGACATCCAATATCATACTTCAATGTTAACCTCAGACATCCAATATCATACTTCAATGTCATCCAATGGAAATCAAATGGGTTATTAATGTACACTTATCTAATAAAACTTTTTGATTGGTAGAGCTTTGATGCATCCAAGTGCACTCAGATTATTTCATGTAAATGAGCCTTGGAAATGCTATATGCAGTATCTACAATATTCATCCTGGTCTCCTTAATATTTAGATGAGTAGTGAAACTTGTTTTGTGATCTACCATAGTAACACTTTCGTTTTGAAGTCGTTTTCAAATTTTATATAATTGCTTGACGAGATCTTGAATTAATATTCTAGGTGATCTTCCTCGCATCCATTCACCTTTACTTTTTGGCTTGCAGGAATTTCAGTCCCTTCATATCTGGCATAGCATCTATTCTCTTTACCAAATATAGTATTTATTAGTAACAATAGTAACAAACTTTATCGTCTTGCTAAAATTGGTAACGAAGGGTAGATCCTCATGCCTTTTAGGCCAATTTTTATGTCAAGGGAGGCAACTCATATTTAGGTAAATGATTATACCTTGTAGTAGTTATCTCATTGATATTTCACGTCTGGTAATACATTAAATAATAGTAGAAAATGCTTTTAAAAGAAAATCACAATAATTGCTAAAATCATGTCTCAAATGTTAACATAAATTCTCTAGTGACATAAAAGAAGAAAACTTTTTAAAATATTGTAAAGATTATTTTTTAGCGCCATCTGCATATAATAGTAAAAAGGACCATGTATAGCAATTTATCTGGAGTCCTGTTTTTCCATGTGATCTTATGTAAATTAGTATCACTACAACCCTCTAAAGGTTAAGGTCACTGTGACTGAAAGAAGGAAAATGTTTTTTTTTATAACAACTTTAGTTCGGGAGCACAAGTCTTCACCAAAGTTTGTGGATGTCTTGCACTTAAGGTATGGAAGAGGTGTGTTGATTTTGGGGGCATATGTGAAGATCATTGTGGTTATAGGAAAAAAAATATATGGGTTTTACAGAAGAGCTTTTATTCTAGAGTAAGTTCCGTGACCAAACTTTGGTGGATGGCTCGAACTTTGGATAATAAAGCAACCTATATATTCTGGGGTCTAGAGGTCAGGCAGGGGTCTAGGTCATGGTAAGTCAACAAAAAAAAAATAATAATGGTTTCTGCACATTAAATTTTGTTCAGGACCACATACCTTAATCAAAGGTCCAGGTCCCTGACATCCATTGGTCAATAATCTTCAAAGTCAACCATGCTCTACTAGTTTCTACATAGAGGACTATTAAACATGGTACGGACATATAGTGTCCCTTTTACAGTAGTCTTGTTTGAAAAGGTATGTAACATTCGGTAACCCTTCAAGCAGAATTCATTGTTTTCGTACTAGTATTCCTGCTAGATAGAAATAAGAAATGTGCACCTCCCCTATGCCCCTTAAGTCGTAAATTGTTGGCCTAATATGCATACCATAACTGTCTCTGTGAAACTGCGTAGCTCATTGCTTATTCCGTACATCAAGGTTCTTTGACAACTTTTATGTTGCTGGAGATGTTTAAGTGTGTGATTTTATCTTGCCTGAGTAAATGGTTTGAAGATCGTCGTTTGCGAAAATACAAAGAACTTTTTAAAAATTAATTATCATAATTAAGTCGCAGTTTATATGATCGCTAGTGTAAAGACTGCTTGATGACTGGAATTATTAAATATCATAAGTAACAAGAAAACTGCATGAAAATGTTTGTACACTTTCATATGCATATATGTTACATTTGTAATAAGGTTTTTCATCATTGACCTAAATGATGACGTCAAGGCACTACCGCAGTGAACGACGAAAGATATGGAAACTGAAGGGAAGTGATAAAATAGCTGAATAATTCAAAACCTGAGATTTTTTACAAATATTTTATCATTTCAAAAATGAATGTTTTAGCATTATTTCATTGCATTATAGAATCGGAAATTTTCATAGGCTTTGATAAAATTTAACCGGGAATAACACTAAGCTTATGTAATCCTGGCACCCACGGTCGTCTCAGACGGGTAGTGCTTAGAAGGGCTCATAACAGTTGAGAATTAGTTGAATTTTGAAGGGTATCGTATGCCGTTTTGTTCAGAAATAGCGCAACCCCCCCCCCCCCCCCGACACACACGTTTGACTCAAATTTGGCTTTAAACGGAAAACCAACAACAGAGACAAACCCTACAGAGCACAGCCGTCTTGCGTCATGGAGATTTGTTGCAATACGATTCCTTTGGCCAAACATGTTTCCAGAATAGGTTTTAATACTTCATTCTTTCTGCGAATTGAAACAGCAATATTTCGTAAAACTTTGTTAATGCCCGTTAAATTGTGTGGAAGAATGACAATTGGACCTTCCCTCACTCGATCATTTTGTTTCAAATCAATACTATTAAGCTCTATAATCATATTTTGATCTCGCTTTGCTCTGTCAGTTTACACACATTGGTTTGTATGTTTAAGTGTGATTTATATTACACTTACATTTGGTACCGCTCCACAGTTCACCGATAAAAGTGGGCAATGCACAGAGCAAAGTTGTTTGTTCTTCAACTGTAATAAAGTTGGAAAATGTTAACATTCATTACATGTCTTTCAACTTGGATTGACATCGAACTTGACAAACAAGGCCGACACTCGAGGTAAAGGGTTGTAACATCGCTACATTTTATACCACCATCGGTAAATTGTTTGTCCACGTTGTTGGGTGTCGTAATTGATTCTAGAAGACAGATATCCATGTTTCCTTGTTACTCGTCAAACTACAGCGTAACATCCGTTTGCATTGAGAATCGCGCTCTCGCTGAAACGCGTTTTACTTAACAGGTGTGCGGCGTGGGAGGTCTTGAGTTGTCATTTAAACATTTCACAAAGGCAGAATCTGCTATGCTGAATCCAAATTACTCGTTTTACACCTGTGCGATCACTGGTTCGATCATAGGAGCCATCACATGTAAAAGTCATTGGTAGCCCATCGAAGATATGTGGTTCCTGAACCTTCGAGGGTCATCATACGCCACTACGCAGGGCCGCCCGAAATATAAATTGTTAGAACTTATTTTTACCTTCAATTCAATGAAATTTAAAAACTAATAATAATAATAATAATTATATACGAACATCTGTTTTCCGTATGTTTTACATGCTCACTTTATTAGTCATTAGGGACTCCGTTATAACTCACCTGCTTATCCGAAATTTACTTTTATTATTTAAAATGTTCTTTGTGGTTATTGTCCAAAGAAAAATTGATACATATTCATTTTAAAGTCAGATTGAAGTAATCAGCAATGTCTAGGCAGTCAAACTTAGATGTAAACCCATATTTCCCTCTCCCCGCCAAGACACACACACACACACACACACACACACACACACAGGTATACATTGTAAGGGACACACACACACACACAGGTATACATTGTAAGGAACGTCAGCCTTAAAAAATACTATGATCTTAATTTTGTTTATAATATGACATTTCTCTCATCATCAGCAATACCCGAATTAGTAGTCAAATGGACTAAATGTTGACTACATGTATCCATATTTGCTATATGTAGCATGTTGGCACATTTTTTTTTACACTGGCTTTGAAAATATGTTTTGTATAATAAGCCGAGTTAGAGTATGATGTTCGAAGCCTCGTCGGCCCATCCCGGCATACTTTTGCCGGACTTATACGGTACATCGTCGACCCACCCCGGACATATACGATACCATTGGTAATTATATTGTCAAACTTTACGTCGGAATAGAGGCGTTCAGTGTTGAAAAATAGTTTAAATTCTTGCTATACACACGCCTTTACCGAGAAAGCCGAACACGGGGTCTGACAAGGGGTGAAAATTAACGATGCAAGACAAACCATATGGCCAAAGAGACAGGGATTTTATACTTAACCTGTCAGACAGCTGGTACTATTATTGCTAAAGCACGAGATTGAATCGTTATCATTGTAGTATCTGAGACTATATTGTCCCTGGCAGTATCTAGTCCGAGTTTCCTCAGACATTCCAAACCGGTGTTATGTATTTGGACAATTTTTGTTTGGATGGAAGAATCGTAACTAGCCAGATATCTTACACCGGTGAAAAAGGTCAGAAGAAGCTCGAGCTACATAGAATACGAGTGCCTTGAAAAGTGCTCTTTTATAATTGGGGTTTCAGGAACACGCACCCATTTGCTGAATGTTTCTCGTAAATTTCGTTCCATCAAATAATAGCAGAAGTTTTTGCATATTCAGCCACACATAATAAGGCATAGAGGAAAATTGATGTAATCACCAATTTAGATTTTATGGAGACTGTGCATACATGTAGGTATGAGTAAATAGGTTTTAATGAATGTTCAGCGCCCGATGGCATCGTCGTTTTCACTCTATGAGCTGTACGTAGCTTTAATCGTCGTCTGTCCCCCAGGAAAAAAGACAGTTCAAATGTAAGAAACCACATTCTCTTGGATCCAGTCTTCACGGAAAAGTAAGAATCCTTCAGACTCTGATCTCATATGCTCATAGACTATAGCTTGATAAGAATGGCTTGTCCTTTTTACACCCCGTCCCACCCTCCCCCGAGTAGAATATTCATGAGGGCCTAGTTCGCTTCCAAAATATATCTACTACATTAATCGTGTGGCGGCCAAAAAAAAAAAAAAAAAAGAAAAAAAAAAAGAGCCTTGCAGTGAAGGTGAAGGACTCGTAAATCCAAGACTCTTCATTTAATGAATCCGATTCGTTATTTTAATATTTTGTAATAGTACAAAATAGATATTGATGTGCATGCATCTTGCTTGTTTGTGCGGAGGAATCTTGTGCTCATCCAGCATACATAATATCACTCTACAGTTTTTCTCAAGCTAGCCGAGCTACATTGTATTTCAATTATTATTATTATTATTATTATTATTATTATTACGTCATTTACACTATTGTATAGACCTTTTTCATGTTTTCTATATTACACACTTGTAGTATCAACTCATTACGTCAGAAAATACAGCATGACGTCATATTAGGCAAAAACGCAGTTCCCGGAACATCCGAATGATTTCCAGTTTCATTTCACTACACTGATTAGATTCAGTCCATTAAATCGGTGACTTTTTTGTCATTTGAGTAATAATCTCGTATTTGTGTTCATTTGAAATAAAATTATTAAGCTCGTTCAATAATTTCTATCTTTTGCTGGCCTAGGTTCGCAAAATTTAAAAATTGTTCAACTCGTTTTGCACATTTCATTTTAACCGAGTCCTAGTGTAAGATCCTGTATGTTTTTTGTGTGGTATCTGGTACTTACATAACATACCAGTCCTTGTGTAATTCGAGTGTCCATATACATCGCAACCCCACCCCATCACACCCCTATATCTAGGCTTGTACTGGAACGTTTAGTATTCTTGAATATCGTTCGTTCGTTCGTTCGTTGGATTAACGACGTGTTCGGCCTTTCGGCCATTCACGTCGATTCTTGAATATGATCTATCCAACCAAGTAATGAGCAGCTGTGTAAATACATACCGTCTGTACTCGCGCATAATACTAGTCCAAATGCAAACAATATAGACTCTGATCTCCCGTCGCATAATGCGCCGACAGATCAGGGTCTATGCTGTCTGTTCTATTGATTAGTCCTTACAAACTGCATGGTCCCAGATCTGCCGGTGCATTATGCGACGACAGATCTGCGTCTATGCAGTTGGTATCGGTTTATACGCGAGTACATACGGTGATAGACAGTTGCGCATGAATGCGTAGGACAGAGTTTTCAAAATTTGAGATAAATTGAAAATGTTTCATAAGTACGTCCTGCATGTTTGTTTGCTACGATTTGCTAGTAAAGTGTTCTAGTAACTTTCAATGAACCAAGCTGGTACGATAGCAACACAAAACATGAAAGTTTGGTCTTAAATTGCCTTGTATATGTTCAAGCCGATTGAAGTACGAGAATGCTTTGTACGTTTACCTTTCCACTGTAAAATTATATAAGTATGGCTGGTGAAAAACATATGGGAGATTTCAAATTGTCAAGGACATACGCGGTAGCTCAGTTGATAAAGAGTCTGACTCGTTATCCGAAACCTGCCCAGGGCAGTTTGTGCTGGCTGCCTAAGTTTGTCGCTGGGAAGGGCACTTAGCTCCCATTTTTGTAAAGTGCCATTAAAAGAAATAAACTATCAAATTGCCAAGCTTATACTACCATTGGCTCTTCGAACCGTGTGTGTGTGTGTATGTGTGAACTACACAGTATTTTGGATAAGGATGCGCAGTCTAGGGAACCAGAAAGGTACCCAATCATGTACCACAGTAAATTTTAATTGATATACCTATTTGTATACCGGTCAGATACCGAATTACCTAACTTACAATGACCATATAGTGCTGATTATTATGTATAAATATCCATATCAAAGCAGATGTACAGTTTTTAATCTTGCTTCCAAGGTTTACGGGAGTCAAGTGCCTACTTCGAAGCAATAATATTGAACAGACACCTATTGGTGTACGGCCGGGCTTAAAAAATGCACCCAATAGGGCAGGAGGTCCCCAGCTACAGGCATAGAGGGAGACTCCCCCCATCCCCTCCTTCGCGGTCTCGAACATCAAACCTGAAGCACGATTGGTAGTTGAAGGTCTCTAAAAAATGCTAAGTGTTTTTCAATGAATAGAGCAATAACAAGAAGGAATAAAGCAAATAACTTCATAAGCGGACCAAATTTCAGCAGTCTATCAGAGTAGATGGCCCATGAAATGGAAATTTACATACATTTTCCACTCAAACAATCAATTTACAACCACATTAGAATTTTCATGAATGGGATCCTTTTTGACATTCATTTAATATGGAAGCGGTCGTGTCTTTCATCGCTTTTACTCCCTGTAGTTTCCTTTAAAAGAAATTGGGTCTTCTTTTGGTGCTGTTAGTCCTTAAAGGTTCCGTTTATAATGTTCCAAATTTCCATTCAATAATTTAAAAGTAAACAACTCGATTAACATACAGTACAAAACACATAAACTCCAGCACCAAGCATCGATTAGATTTGATCAATTATATTGATGGTTTAAAGGGAAATTTGCATTCTTTGTAAACACGAGGTATCCATTGACAAATGAACCAATGTCACGAAACTTGACTTTTGTACCTGACAGTTTCATAGGGGCTCGAGTGCGAATCAGAAAAGAAAACAGAACAAGGTAATGAGGATATAATAGCAGGTTGGTTTGGCACTTACCGTGACTTCATCGCCGGTGATTTCACGTGCAAAGGTCGGTGGTCGCCCATCCTTCTTTAATTGCTTGTTACTAAATATTTAATAGCTGCCATAAATAACTACTCAGTATACTCTTTCTATTTTGGTATCTTCTGGAATGTATCAAGTATGTCATTCCAAACTTTTGGAAACCACTGGAGAATGCACGTATATCTCGAGAAATATTCATTGTCAAACCCGTCGTCCGTTCGTAAAGATATGCTATTTTCGGCCTTTTCTCCAAAATTACTGGGTCGATTTAAATAGGCATTGGTAGCAATGTTCCTTTAGCACATGCTCTACCAAAGTGTTTCCAGAGACGTTTCCCTAGCAACGGTTTGGCTTATGTAGCAACCAGGTGGAAAACCTACTTTGGGCTTCTTTTCCAGAACGTCTGTACTTGATACTTATGTTCCCTGGTGCATATTCTACCAAAATCATATCCCTGGCAACAACACGGCTTTTTATGGCAACCAAGTGAGGAGAAAAGAAACTAAAATATTTGCTACTCTTTCTTCTCGGGAACAACTGAGCCGAATTTGATGAAGCGCAGTAGGCTTGCTCTTCAACATGTTGGACATACTAGAGCATGTAATCAGGATGACTTCGCATGCAGTGGTGTGAGTTCCTTAGCAAGCAGATCGAAAACCTATTTTCTACTTCTTAAGAACGATCGGCATCTATTTGATCAACACTGTGTTGGAATATTCCTCTAGCAGCATCTAGAGAACATTCTGTCATCAAGGCATTTCAAGTTTGTACCAATAAAATTGATGTGACATCAAATATGTTTTCCATAGCCAATAATTAAATAAACTTTAAATGATTCATCATGAACTTCTTGAACAGTTTCTTCCAAATATTGACCTTTGCGACATAAAATCATCAGATGTATCTTGGGGGTTACAAAATATATATTGTACTGACATTTTTTAGTCTGCAAAAATTATCCCTTACCCCGAAATTGACCCCAAATACACAACATTTCTCCATATGCATGACAGTTTGGGGGTTTTACACTTTGGATCGAATTGGTCAATAACATTTGGTTGTAAAGCCTAAAGAAGTCGTATAAATATTTGCTTTTGTCACGTAATTTGAAAAGCAAGTGTAAGTAGTGTACTGGAAGCTTGAATGTAGGGTGTTAAAAAATGGTCAGTTTTGAAGTTTGCACGCCGTTCCGGTGGTAGTGAGCCTTCAAGAGTGTCGTGAGATGGCGTTGTAGGCCCTGGATGGTTCGACTGCAAAACACTCGATTCTCACTTTTGGAACCTTAATTCGATACTTGGTCGCGTCTTATGTGAATGTCATTCTCGCTCGTAGATTTTTGCCATTAGTGTTTCCTAGATACACTGGTTACTGTTATGACATCATGTATAACGCGCATGTGCCCTGCTATTTATTGCCAATAGAATCGGTAAATTATATCGATTGAAAACCTAGGCTACCCATTAAAAAAAATTTTGTCACTAGCATGAAACTTGGTACATACACTCAATAGTAAATTGAGGGCCTGGGTGCCAGTCATTTAATTTGCGATCTATTCATATGTTCGCACTTTGTGGTTTTTTTTAGCCAATCCTGCCGAAATAGTTTATAAGGTACGACATCTGTTCCTGTTCAGTACAGCATTGTGTTTCTTTGCCTCTCTGAATCCTGGATGCCATCCCTGGTTTTTGTTTGTGGAAAGGGACGTTTTCTTATCAATGGTTGATTGTTATGACCAGCCACGAGGTTGTTTTTTTTGTTTTTTTTTTTCTTCTTCTTCTGAAACACGACAAAAAAGCCGGTAAACACGCTATCGATGGAACTTAATATCTGTAACTAGATATGTACAATCCAAGTCAATGAAATAAAATCGAATTAAATTACATCGTATCCATAACTTTTAACATAAGAGTTAGGTGCGGTTTCCGGTAGGAAAAACATTCGGATTACTCTGACATTTTCCATAATCACGTCGAAAATCCTCATCCCTGGAATTTGTCCAGTTATTTCAAACAAAACTAAGGAAAACACCAGAGTAAATGTTATGATGCGTTGTATGACACATGTTTCTACGAATACAAAAAGCAGCGCTGTTTCCTAATTGTACTGATCATTTAAGTAGTAGGAGTGAATATGTCGGATCTCCATACGTTATACCTTGCAATGATAACATTAGAATGGAACCAACCGTATACTCTCGTACAAATTTAGTCCAACTGCAAACAACATAGACCCAAATCTGATTATTGTCTATGTTGTCTGTTCTACTGATTACTCCTAGCAAACTGCAGATACCCAGATCTGCCGGCGCTTTATGCGAGGGCAGATATGGGTCTGTGCAGTTTGCAATTGGATTCATTCAACTTATAAGCGAATATAGACGGTGATTATTGATTTTAAATTCCAGATCAGTTTTTACGGTTGGTAGGTATTTCATTCATTCAGATTGCTTCATTCCGACTGTACAAACAATGAAAATAATACTCAAAATGCTGTTTCCATAATTATGCCAATTATTCTTGTTCTTTACATTCGTAATTTTCCCCGATTTATTCATTCAGATTTAGGTCAAAATGAATAGGGTGAGGTGTCCAATAGGTCCCATTCTGGCATTTCCGTAATGTGTTTTACTACATCTGACAGGCCTAAGTTTGCAATAAATAAATCAATCAACTGACAAATAAAAAGAAACAATAAAGCAATAATAATAATAATAATAATTATTATTATTATTATTATTATTATTATTATTATTATTATTATTAATTGCCTCTGAACACAATTCCGACGGTGGAAAGGATCGAATTTAGGTAGTAAAATTGCAATTAATAAATGAACATATTTTCAGAATGTGCGAAAACATTTTTAGGCTAAGTTACAAAAAATTTTAACTGATATTATTTGTAATATATACTTACATCAATTGTAATATATACTTACATCAATTGTAATATTTCATTGTTGTCTGAATGAACAGAATGAAGTAATATATGCAGCTTTGAGGCTAGTAAGACTTAATTTCCATCCGAATTTCTGCAGGCAGTTGAAAAGTTGGATAAGTAAGTAAAAGATATTACATCAAAATAAAAACAAAAGTATGTAGTATCAGTTATGTTGTATGATAGGTTATGTTACATGATAGGCTATGTTGTATGATAGGTTATGTTGTATGATAGGCTATGTTGTATGATAGGTTATGTTGTATGATAGGCTATGTTGTATGGTAGGTTATGTTGTATGATAGGCTATGTTGTATGATAGGTTATGTTGTATCATAGGCTATGTTGTATGATAGGCTATGTTGTATCATAGGCTATGTTGTATGATAGGTTATGTTGTATGATAGGTTATGTTGTATGATAGGCTATGTTGTATGATAGGTTATGTTGTATCATAGGCTATGTTGTATGATAGGTTATGTTGTATCATAGGCTATGTTGTATGATAGGTTATGTTGTATCATAGGCTATGTTGTATGATAGGTTATGTTGTATCATAGGCTATGTTGTATGATAGGTTATGTTGTATCATAGGCTATGTTGTATGATAGGTTATGTTGTATGATAGGTTATGTTGTATCATAGGTTATGTTGTATGATAGGTTATGTTGTTATGTTGTATGATAGGTTATGTTGTATGATAGGCTATGTTGTATGATAGGTTATGTTGTATCATAGGCTATGTTGTATGATAGGTTATGTTGTATCATAGGATATGTTGTATGATAGGTTATGTTGTATCATAGGCTATGTTGTATGATAGGCTACGTTGTGTGATAGGTTATGTTGTATGATAGGCTATGTTGTATGATAGGCTATGTTGTATGATGTGTTATGTTGTATGATAGGCCATTATGTTGTATGATAATCTATGTTGTATGATAGGCCATTATGATGTATGATAGGCCATTATGTTGTACGATAGGCTATGTTGTATGATCAGCTATGATGTATGATAGGCCATTATGTTGTATGATAGGCTATGTTGTATGATCAGCTATGTTGTATGATATGCCATTATGTTGTATGATAGGCCATTATGTTGTATGATAGGCTATGTTGTATGATAGGCCATTATGTTGTAGATAGGCCATTATGTTGTATGATAGGCTATGTTGTATGATAGGACAAAAACATTTTTTCTTTTGACAAATATACGGTTAAACAGGACGAAAACGAAATATTGTTTTCTTATGATGCTGTAATTGCAAAAAGATGGAAAAGAGCCCCGGATCCAGACCGATCACGGTTGGCCTTACAATCTTAATATCACTTGTAAATACTGTCCTTCCAGAAACTAAAACAAAAAAAAAATATAAAAAAAAAAAAAAAAAAAAAAAAAAATCTCATAGAATTGCATCTTGGGGTTGGGGGGGGGGGGCATTGTTTGACATTTAATGAACACGGTGCATACCATTATATGCATTACTCCATAGGAATAGTGGCATGAAAATGTAAAAATATATGAATTGACAGTATTTTTATGTACTGCAAACATCTAGAGTTTCCAACATTACCCCAAGATTTATAATTTTTTTTAATGTCGTGCTTATAAGACGACCCCTACTCTGCATTAATCAAATTTTAAGTAAAAAACATCGGGGGGGGGGGGGGGCATTGTTTGACATTTAATGAACGCTTCGCGTCACGACAATTAAAAACTGAATGATTGCTTCGCATCACGAATATTACAAGAAACAGTGTTTGTCAAACACGCAACATTGCGCTCCCCAGTTTTTCCCCAGCCCTTCAATCTGTGCCTCTGGGGGTTCATTATAAACCAGGGGTATATGTCCGTTGCATATCTTCTGAATTCTTTTTTTCTGCCCAGTAATTATATATAGTATAGTCATAGGGTAGGGGATTTCGGTAGTTACCAAGTTATGACCCATGGGCAACACCCAAATCCCGCGGGAAGTTCCATCCAAATTCTAAGACAGTTATGCACATATGCACATTTACAGACCCATCTCTTATATATCCCAGTGTTTCAAGTCTCAATTTCGAGAGATGAAAAAGACGTCGCGTGACAATTAAAACTTCCGAAGTTGCTATACTTTTATATATAATTATATAGCGGCAAGTTTCCCCATCTACCTACCCCAGTGCTTCTTCCCCAGGGGAGTGGAGCGTATTTCGAGTACCGACATCAACAGAGCCCCCCCCCCCCGCCCCCCCCCCCCCACCACCACCAGTCATATCACAAGGTGGGGAAGGAAATTTTGGATAATAGTGCTTTGGGTTTAATTGATAAGTCGGTATCTGGTTTTGATTGCAAATTAAGGGAATTACATCTTTAAAAAAAGAAGACGGAAGAACGCTTCAGCTTCAGAAAGATGAGAGGGTAATAAAATGCAGATACAGAGAGAGGAAAAGGACAAAGAGAGGCAGAGAGAGAGAAAAAAAGAGGAGAGGGAAATATAAATGCAGATGCATAGAGAGGAAAAGGAGAGGCAGAGAGAAAGAGGAGAGGGAAATGAAGGAAAGGGAAATGCAGAAACTGAGAGAGAGAGAGAGAGAGAGAGAGAGAGATATGCAGAGAGAAGAAAGAGAAATGCAATATAGAATAAAAGTATTAGAACTGGCAAGCGGAGCACTCTCCTCCCCCTCCCCATCCCTTTACACACAAGTTAAGGATTTGATGTTACCATGTTACATTAGGTTAGTACCGCTTTTCAGGAAAAAAGAAGTAGATAAATACTTTCACCACTTTGCGAAAATTGCTGAAAACTTGAAATGGCCCAGAGAGCATTGGAGTTTGTTACTATAAAGTATTTTTATTGGCAAAGCTCATGAAGTTTATACTTCACTGTCGGTACAACGGAGTGTTGATTTTGATGTCGTTAAGGAATATATCTTGAAGGGTTATGAGCTTGCACCTGAGGTATATCGACAGAGGTTTAGGAATTATAGAAAAGAAACTGGACACACCCATGTCGAATTTGCAAGGGAAAAAGAACAACTGTATGATAGGAGGTGCTCAGTCAAGAAGGTTGATAAAGATTACGATAACCTCAGACAGCTCGAATTAATTGAAGAGTTTAAGAAGTGCATCCATAGTGATGTCAAGACTTATCTTGATGAGAAAAAAAGTGGAAACTTTGGAAAATGCTCCTCACATGGCAGATTCTTATTCCTTAACTCATAAAGTTTCATTAGTCAGTAAGTCTGCCCCTAAGCAAGGTTGTAATTTAAAAAAAAAAAAAAAAAAAAAAAAAAAATCTCAGTCTAAAACGAGTACTTTCAAATTTCAATACGGCACAAAGTTTAGAAATCAAATATCTAATAGGACCGAAATCCTTATCTCTTCCTACGTTTACTTACTGTAAAAATAAAAGGGCACATCATTTCTGATTGCTACAGGTTGCAAAATAAGCAATAGAATAAAGCAGACCTATTCCAAATTATTTATTTCAAAGAGGTCAAGGTCACGGTCTTGTGTTGAAAGCAATATATTTGTTGGGTCAAACAAACACCAGTCTGATTCTATTTTGGAGACTTGTGAACCATTCATGTCAGAAGGTTCTATATCACTTATTGGTGATTTTGCCAAACCTATCCATGTTAAAATATTAAGGGACACAGGAGTTTCTCATAGTCTTTTGTTATCAGGTACTTTGCCGTTGTCTGAGAAGTCTTCTTTTAGTGAAAATGTACTTATTCGCGGAGTAGTGTGCAGCTTTGTAAATGTTCCTCTCCACTGTGTCAATTTAGAATCGGACTTAGTTGCCGGACCTGTGACTGTTCGGGCAGTGACCTCTTTACCTATAGAAGATATCCATTTGTGACTAGGCAATGACCTAGCTGGAGATCATGTCGTGGTTAATCCACTTGTAACTCACAAGCCTTGTTTAGATCAAAGAGTTGATCCTGTTGAGATTGAAATTGCTAATTTGTATCCTGCTTGTGCAGTTACTTGAGCTATGGGAAAAAGAACTCTTGAGCATGATGCTGATCAGGAAATTATTCCTTTAGCTGACACATTTATTGGTCAGTCTTTTGATAAGGTCACTTTCTCTCCTGGTATTGATCAACCAATAGGTATTGATCATGATGATCCTCTTTTTACTACTCATTCTCTCTTTTCTAATCAGGGTGACAAAAGACAAATACTCGTTGTCGAATAGGAACTCGATTCTGAGATCTCCTGTATGTTTCAGAGGGCTATTAGTGAAACTGAAGCCACACAAGTCCCAGATTGTTATTTTGTGAAAAATGGGGTCCTGATAGGAAAATGGTTACCACTTGAGGTACCCGCTGGTGACGAGTGGTCAGTAAGCTATCAAATTGTCGTTCCTAAGTCGTATCAACAGGAAATTCTTAGTCTAGCCCATGAAATTCGCTTGGCTGGTAATTTATGAGTCAATAAGACTTATCACAAGATCTTGAATAATTTGTATTGGCCAAAACTTAAAACTGATGTTTCTAAATACTGTAGATCTTGTCACACTTGTCAAATGTTAGGAAAACCCAATCAGAAGATACCTTAGGCTCATCTGCAACCTATTCATGCATTTGACGAACCATTTAGTAGAATAATGGTAGACTGTTTCGGTCCCTTACCTAAGACCAAGTCAAGCAACCAATACTTGTTGACCATAATGTGTGCGTGTACAAGATTTCCAGAGGCAATTCCTTTGAGAAATATTAAAACTAAAACATTGTAAACGCTTTAGTAAAGTTTTTTTTATACTTGTTGGCCTTCCCAAATCTGTCCAGTCTGATCAAGGGTCAGGTGTTTTGTCTGGAATGTTTCAACAAGTTATGCATGAATTAGACATCCAACAGTTTAAATCTTCTGTCTATCACTTTGAAAGTCAAGGGGCTTTGGAAAGATTTCATCAAACTTTGAAGAATATGATTCGGTCATATTGCTTTGATACAGGAAAGGATTGGGATGAGGGTGTTCATTTGTTGTTGTTTGCTGTTGGGGAATCAGTTCAAGAATCATTGGGTTTTAGTCCTATTGAACTGGTTTTTGGATATACTGTCCGTGGACCATTGAAGTTGTTGAAAAAGAAATTTCTTTTAAATGAAGATTCAAAGATTAATCTTCTTGACTATGTCTCCAATTTCAAATAGAAGTTGTCAAAGGCTTGTGAAGTAGCAAGAACTAATCTTCACTCTGCTCAGTCAAATACGAAACTAAGGTATGACAAATAATCAGGAAAGGAGTTTTAAGCCTGGTGAAAAAGATCTGGCTCTCTTTCCCATACCTCAAAATCCTACTCGGGCTAGCTCTTATGGTCCTTATACCGTTGAAAAGAAAGAAAACTATCTATATAATATCATTAACACTCCTGGGAGGCGGAAACAGCAACAACTTTGTCACATACATATGTTCAAGGAGTATTTTAACAGAGATAGCACAGTTAATTACTCAATCAAGTTAGTTGTACCTATCCCACACAGTGAGGCTGTAAACGATGGAATACAATCTGACAGTAGTGACTTTGGTTTAACCAAACCACAATTCAGAAATATTGCACAATCAGGACCAGAAACTTTCACATCTTCAACAACAGTAAATAAATGAACTAAAACTGAGTATGAGCACTTGTTTCCTGCACGAACAAATAAAATCTATCATGACATTGATATCGTAGATTCTACACCTGTGAAACATCATCCTTATAGGATGAATCCTCTCAAGCAGGAATATTTGAAAAAGGAAATATTTGCTTGAGAATGATGTTATAGAACCAAGTAAAAATTCCTGGAGTTCACCATGTATTCTTGTGCCTAAACCAGGTAATACATTCTGCATGTGTAATGACTATAGAAAAGTCAACAGTGTCACCAAAACGGATTTATTTCCAATGTTAAGAATAGATGATTGCATCGACAAAATTGGAAATACGAAATATGTCACCAAGTTTGACCTTTTAAAATGATTTTGTCAAATTTCACTCACTGAAAGAGCAAAAGAAAGTTCGGCATTTGCAACTCCAGATGGGCTTTATCAGTATAAAGTGATGCCTTTAGAAATGAAAAATTCTCCGGCAACGTTCCAGCGTCTTATGAACAGTTAACGTCTGGTCTAGATAATTGTGACGCATACATAGATGATGTCATCATCTACAACGACACCTGGTAAGATCACTTGGAAACCATTCGGAAATTCTTAGATCGACTCAGTGATGCAAGTGTGACGATTAATTTATGCAAAAATGAGTTTTACCATGCTTGTGTCACAATTTTAGGACATATTATGGGACAAAGTCAAGTTAAACCTGTAGAAGCTAAGGTCAAGGCTATCTTTGAATTCCCGGTGCCTGGTGGTAAAACTGATGCGATTCTTAGGTATGGTTGGATATTGTCGGAAGTTTTGCTCAAATGTTTCCATAATTGCTGAACCTCTGACAAATTTGTTGAGTAAGAAATCCAGGTTTCATTGGTCTGACAACTGTCAAGAATCTTTTGACAAATTAAAGGCCATACTTCAGAGTACACCATTTCTTTCAGCACCAAATTTCAGCCAATCGTTTAAAATGTCTGTTGATGCAAGTGATGTAGGGGTTGGCGGAGTATTGATTCAAGAAGATAAAAATGGTGTGGATCATCCAGTGTGCTTTTATTTTTATAAAAAAAAAAACTAAACCAGCACCAGAAAAATTAATCCACAATTTAGAAGGAATGTTTGGCTTTGATATTGACTTTGCAACATTTTGAAGTGTATAGTACTTCAGCTCTTTCTCCGATTTTGTATTCAGTGATCACTATCCCCTTACTTTCATTAACATGATGAAAAATAAAAATCAAAGATTGTTGAGGTGGAGTTTAATTCTGCATTAGACACATCAGGGGAAAAGATAATGTGGTTGCATATGCACTATCACGTGTACAGTAGTACCAGATTGCTTTATTTTGTGAAATTAAGCTCAGTGTCATTCATGAGACATTTTCCTATGTAATTTTGATTATTATAGTATCATATGCATATTTGACAAGTATGTAAAAGAAATCTTTATTGCATAAATCTTTCGTTTTCTTTATGAGTGGAGGTGTTATGTATATTGAATCTGTTGTTTGCATAACTTTGTCTATTATAGTTAGGTTGTACTTATTTGTACTTTAAATTACGGTTACTTGTCAACAGGATGTTCACCAGCATTTGAGTTTAAGGCCAGTCTCATTTACAATTAGACTGAGTTTTTTCCAGTAGGATGACTCACGTCCTGTTATGATGGGTCATTTGAAGATGTGTATATTATAGAGACTTGATACGCATTAAATTGATTCCTGTTTTAGATCAGTCTGTGGGAATCCATTTGTGATCAGAATTTGCATTGTGCCGTTGAAATCGATCTAATTCAACAGGAATTATTTGTATAATATATATTCATTGGAATTACTAAAGTGCTCATTGACTTCTGAATTAATACATTACTTTAGACTTTTGCGAACTCATTCAAAGACATTCTGGATTGTATCAATGTGGTATGTCAGGACATTTAAGACTATAAGAACCCATTTGGAACATTCTATATTCTTGGACCTGTCATTTGGGCATTTAGGATTGTTTGGAATTTGATTCATAATATTGTAAGTATCGTTTGAATTTCACTTTATATTACAGGGAAATACATCGCTTGTTGATCTTACTTAACATTGTTGGTTTCACTTTTTTCTGTTACATATTTTTTAAGACCTAGGGTCGTAACAATACATACATACATACATACATACATACATACATACATACATACATACATACATACATACATACATACATTCTTTATTAGAAATGCCATATTCCATAGCATCATCCAAAGATGCATGTACATAATGATAAGAAATGTGTATTACATACAATCTAGAGAAAACCACATAATTCAGCAAAGTTCAGGCTTTTAAGTACTAGTATGTCTTATATTTAAATGACATGTTCATGCAATTCATACAGACTAATAAGTGCTTAACTAAGATACGTCTTTTCAACGGAGATACATTGTTTTAAAATAGTATAAATGTTCTGATTCAAGTAATTAAATGAAATATTTCAAGAGGTTTCTTATTGTCTAAGTTTACATGCTGTTGCTATATAAGTTGATATACGTGTAACATCTTGTGCAGTGTGAGGATCAAGTAGAGAAGTTGTTTTTGTTGTTTTTTGTTTTTGTTTTTAAATAGTGTCTCGTGATTGGACCTCTGCAGATTTGAAGGGTAAACATGACCCAATTTCTCCAGGTGTTTATAGAATCGTGATGATCAAAGACTTTTAGGATTTTTTGTGTCTTCCGGTTTTTCATACAGCGAGAACTCAGCTGAAGTTTTGTTATATTAAAATCAAGATGCTTATCAATTTAAAACTTCTCATATATATAGCTCAATAAAGTCAGGTCATTATTCTTTGCCTTACTTGGTATTTTAATAATATCTGAGAATTGTTTTACGTAAATGTATCTTTGTTTACCTATGAAAATATCAAGTGAAATGTTATCAAAGGAACTTAAATCAATATATTCCATTAAATTCGCCATAGCTCTGATACATTATATACAGTATGGTATTCTAGGTTGATTTCACATGAATATTGTCAAAACTCTATTTGAAGAAAGCTCACACTGTCTTTTGTGTTACTCTTAAACTTATAATATATATATCATTGGAGCCTACCTAACTCGCCTCTGCGAGCAGTAGGCCCTATTGCTTGTTTTCTTGTGTACTACCCAGACACGCGATATACATACATGCATGCATGCATGCATGCATGCATGCATACATACATACATACATACATACATACATACATACATACATACATACATACATACATACATACATACATACATACATACATACATAGCCGGCGCAAGGGTATTTTGGACCCTAGTCGAAACTTCAGCCTTGCGCCCACAAACACACACACAATTAACTTTCGAAAATGAATATTGTGTATTAGTATGAACAAAAAATTCTGCATCTGTTTTTCTCTTTCTGTTTTACACGCTTATTATTTTCTTTTTTTATGCTATTTTTCTTTCTTTTTTTATTCATTCAGTTTTTGCCGCAGCAACAATACCCCCCCCCCCCTCAATTCTGCCGACCTAAGCGACCGCCTAATTTGCCTAGCGGTTAAACCGGCCCTGCCTACATACATAGTTACTAGTACTTACAGGTGGACAGACAGACAGCTATAAATAAATGCGCAGCACACGTTTTCCTCGGTCCTCATACGGGCACATTGTTTACATTGTTATCTAAATTCTTATCAATGTTTTAAGACTAACGATGAATATAACACTCAAAAGGCCTAAACAATCCATGATTTATTGTTCAGTATGATGTTTGCCACCAGAAACGTGATACTGTCTTAGAAACCCAAGTATGTGCCTCAGTGATTGCCACTTGTAATAAACGTATTATATTTGAAGACATTGCAAATGTCACCTGGGTTAGACTGTTCAACAAATTATTTTGTATTCTGACATCAAAATCGCTTCAGAAAATTACTCTTCACTTCGTTGATTTGCTCCGCAGGTGTCCTTAATTGTGTCGACAAGTCTAAAACAGTTTATAAAATGTGGTTTTTATCATCCTGAAATGTTTTCTTTTATTTCCTTCACATTAAATAAAAGACGACTTAAGGAGAAATAAAAATATTAGGACAAGTATGGTAAATCTCGGAAGAAAAGACTAAATCAGCGCACAGTCTGTGAGCCGCTCCTTTGTGCCTTATTTACTAGATTTCGCACAGTCTGTGAGCCGCTGCTTTGTGCCTTATTTTCTAGATTTCGCACAGTCTGTAGGCCGCTGCTTGTGCCTTATTTACTAGATTTCGGCGTGCTGGTTTAGTCTTTTTTCATAATTTACTAGATTTCGGTGGCTGATTTAATGTTTTTGTCTTATTTACTGGATTTCGTTGTTCTGGTTTAGTCTATTTGCCTTATTTACTTGATTTCGGTGTGCTGATTTAGTCTTTGTGCCTTTTTTACTAGATTTCGGTGTGCTGATTTAGTCGTTGTGCCTTGTTTACTAGATTTCGGTGTGCTGGTTTAGTCTTTGTGCCTTATTTACTAGATTTCGGTGTGCTGGTTTAGTCTTTGTGCCTTATTTACAAGATTTCGGTATGCTGATTTTGTCTTTTTTAATGACAAACTGTCATTTTGTGTTCTTCTTGATGCAATTTTTTTAACTAGCATTTTTACGCCATATATGACAAAAGTAGTAGCAGCAGTAGTAGAGCGGAGCAGTAACATCAGCAGTAGTATTAAAGTTGAACAGTAACATCAGCAGTAGTATTAAAGTTGAACAGTAACATCAGCAGTAGTAGTAAAGTTGAACAGTAACATCAGCAGTAGTAGTAAAGTTGAATAGTAACAGCAGCAGTAGTAGTAAAGTTGAACAGTAACATCAGCAGTAGTAGTAAAGTTGAATAGTAACAGCAGCAGTAGTAGTAAAGTTGAATAGTAACAGCAGCTGTAGTAGTAAAGTTGAACAGTAACATCAGCAGTAGTAGTAAAGTTGAACAGTAACATCAGCAGTAGTAGTAAAGTTGAGCAGTGACATCAGCAGTAGTAGTAAAGTTGAATAGTAACATCAGCAGTAGTTTTAAAGTTGAATAGTAACAGCAGTAGTAGTAGTAAAGTTGAACAGTAACAGCAGCAGTAGTAGTAAAGTTGAATAGTAACAGCAGCAGTAGTAGTAAAGTTGAATAGTAACAGCAGCAGTAGTAGTAAAGTTGAATAGTAACAGCAGCAGTAGTAGTAAAGTTGAACAGTAACATCAGCAGTAGTAGTAAACTTGAACAGTAACAGCAGCAGTAGTAGTAAAGTTGAATAGTAACAGCAGCAGTAGTAGTAAAGTTGAACAGTAACATCAGCAGTAGTAGTAAAGTTGAGCAGTAACATCAGCAGTAGTAGTAAAGTTGAACAGTAACATCAGCAGTAGTAGTAAAGTTGAATAGTAACAGCAGCAGTAGTAGTAAAGTTGAACAGTAACATCAGCAGTAGTAGTAAAGTTGAGCAGTAACATCAGCAGTAGTAGTAAAGTTGAATAGTAACATCAGCAGTAGTTTTAAAGTTGAATAGTAACAGCAGTAGTAGTAGTAAAGTTGAACAGTAACAGCAGCAGTAGTAGTAAAGTTGAATAGTAACAGCAGCAGTAGTAGTAAAGTTGAATAGTAACAGCAGCAGTAGTAGTAAAGTTGAACAGTAACAGCAGCAGTAGTAGTAAAGTTGAACAGTAACATCAGCAGTAGTAGTAAAGTTGAATAGTAACATCAGCAGTAGTAGTAAAGTTGAATAGTAACAGCAGCAGTAGTAGCAAAGTTGAACAGTAACATCAGCAGTAGTAGTAAAGTTGAACAGTAACATCAGCAGTAGTAGTAAAGTTGAATAGTAACAGCAGCAGTAGTAGTAAAGTTGAACAGTAACATCAGCAGTAGTAGTAAAGTTGAACAGTAACATCAGCAGTAGTAGTAAAGTTGAGCAGTAACATCAGCAGTAGTAGTAAAGTTGAATAGTAACAGCAGCAGTAGTAGTAAAGTTGAATAGTAACATCAGCAGTAGTAGTAAAGTTGAATAGTAACAGCAGCAGTAGTAGTAAAGTTGAATAGTAACAGCAGCAGTAGTAGTAAAGTTGAACAGTAACATCAGCAGTAGTAGTAAAGTTGAACAGTAACATCAGCAGTAGTAGTAAAGTTGAACAGTAACATCAGCAGTAGTAGTAAAGTTGAATAGTAACATCAGCAGTAGTAGTAGTAAAGTTGAACAGTAACATCAGCAGTAGTAGTAAAGTTGAGCAGTGACATCAGCAGTAGTAGTAAAGTTGAACAGTAACATCAGTAGTAGTAGTAAAGTTGAACAGTAACAGCAGCAGTAGTAATAAAGTTGAATAGTAACATTAGCAGTAGTAGTAGTAAAGTTGAACAGTAACATCAGCAGTAGTAGTAAAGTTGAGCAGTAACATCAGCAGTAGTAGTAAAGTTGAACAGTAACAGCAGCAGTAGTAGTAAAGTTGAATAGTAACATCAGCAGTAGTAGTAGTAAAGTTGAACAGTAACATCAGCAGTAGTAGTAAAGTTGAACAGTAACATCAGCAGTAGTAGTAAAGCTGAGCAGTAACATCAGCAGTAGTAGTAAAGTTGAACAGTAACAGCAGCAGTAGTAGTAAAGTTGAACAGTAACAGCAGCAGCAGTAGTAGAATTAGTAGCGCTAAGCAGAAACATCAGCAACACTAGTAGTAGTAGAGCTTTGCATAACATTAGCATCAGCAGTAATAGTAGTAGCGCTGAGAGTTAACATCAGTAACACTAGTAGTGTAGTAGTAGTAGCGCTGTACAGTAACATCAGTAGTAGTAGTAGTGGCGCTGTGCAGTAACATCAGCAGCATCAGTAGTAGTAGTAATACCAAGAAAAAAAGGAGGGTATTGCCGATGTCATACCTATCATATCTCACAGTGTGAAAAAAAAAAACTCGCAGTGTAAAGAAAAACCTCACTGAGTGAAGAAAAAGATCACATTGTGACGAAAAACCTCACCATGTGAAGAAAAACCTCACAGAATTTTGGACCATCTCAGTCAGACTTTTTCAAGTACTATTTTTAATCCAAAAGACCATGCAAGTGTTGTCATAACAACCATGCAAGTGTTTTCATAACAACCTTGCAAGTGTTTCCATAACAACCTTGCAATTGTTTCTATAACAACCTTGCATGTGTTTTCGTAACTACCTTGCACGTGTTTCCATAACAACCTTGCAAGTGTTTTCATAACAAGTTTCATGTTTGAGTAAATCTGTAGATCGAATGAAATAAGAATCGTTTAAGTATCATGGGTGCATATTCCACGCAATCGGCAACTTGTTAACATGAACGTTAAAAGTGAATGTAAATGATAGTTTGTTTGCGTGTTGCATCCAGTGCTCGATTACCCAATATGCAGACTCAGCACGTGCTTAGGGCATAAGCAAAGCATGGGCACAAAAAAAAATAAAATCCTGAGAAACTATAGTTTTTTTTTAATTACATGGGGGGGGGGGCACCATAATCTTTTCAGTGCTTTGGGCCTCTGCAGGGTTTAATCCGGCCCTGGTTGCATCAATACACATATCCAGATGACCTTCGAAAAGAACCGATCTCACATTTGCTGAAATCGGACAGAATAGTTTTTGTCATATCTCAGTCTGGTACTATGTCAAATCTTACAGTCGGATACTCTGGAAGAATCACACATATGCGTACTATATCAAATCTTACAGTCGGATACTCTGGAAGAATCACATATATGCGTACTATATCAAATCTTACAGTCGGATACTCTGGAAGAATCACATATATGCGTACTATATCAAATCTTACAGTCGGATACTCTGGAAGAATCACATATATGCGTACTATATCAAATCTTACAGTCGGATACTCTGGAAGAATCACATATATGCGTACTATATCAAATCTTACAGTCGGATACTCTGGAAGAATCACATATATGCGTACTATATCAAATCTTACAGTCGGATACTCTGGAAGAATCACATATATGCGATGTTGATGCTAAAGATGTTGTTTTTATTTCCCGTGATATGTTACATTTTGGTCAGGATGTATTTAATAAATTTAAAGTACTATGAACACAGACTTGAAGCTAGATTTTAAAAATATCATGTTACGTATTAAGCATTGAAACACAGAGGGAAAAAGAAAACCGGTATAAAATGGAGTAACATTTAACATTAAATGATGGATATAGTTATTTCTTCATAGCAAATTGTAACCTTTATTTGAGATTATTCTTTCCATCAATGCCTATAAAACAGATATTACTTGATAATTAGATAGAAACGATAATTAGATAGAAACAATGAAATATTGTGCGTTCTTGATGTAAAGTATATATTACATCTTGACTCGGTGTGTGTCATCTGTCACATTAAATGCAATATTAAGAAATAATAAGGGAGACAGCACCTGTTATTACTCTGTGATGATGGGAGTAAATATATATAATTGAATTGATAATTACTCTTCTATGGGTAAGAGTGGAAAACAAAAAAAGACAATCAATATGAAATAATATTATTGATTAAGACATTGATTATAAAAGAAACTCGGCTAGGTAAATACATTGTTCAGAACATATCTGTCTGGGGGTTAGGGAAGCACTGAGGTGTTGAGACACACAGTATACAAGCTTTTGTTACCTAGCGGATTGACTAGCACAGCGAATCATGTATATCATAGCGCGTCGCACATAGTCAACTGACACAGCACAGGTAAGGATCAAAGCTGCGGCATGTAAACCTGTTAGACAACCGCATTGCACTTCCTAAACTTTTCTACCTGAGGATACGAGCCATACGTTTTCCAAACTTTGTGTATTTCGTTCATTTGGTGAGAACGCGAACACAGCTTGTGACGAATTTAGTCACTAAGAGAGAAATATACTTTTGGAATATTCTCTATTGTAATTGGTAACTTGTAGACTTCGGCATTTATGTATTGATCAACATGCTCGGCAGCAAAAAGCAGCAATTCTACGTTCAGTTTCTAGGATGGGTGGAAAGTAAGGGAATCCGTGGAACGAAATACACGGATCCTGTTATTCACGACTTGAGAAAGAAACAGGGAAAATGGAAGTATGCGCCAAAATTGACTATACAAGTCAATAAGAGAGAATTACGCATTTCACAGGAAGTTCAGGAGGAGAAGAAAAAATCAAAGAAGATCAAAAAGATTCAGTTTCCCATGATTCCAACAAGGGATATTACGTATTGCATTCAGGCAGAAACTCCAGAACGACGGCCTGACGATATTGTGGCTTGCATATATCTAGGGTATGTACCACGCACCAAAAGATACGTTCACGTTCATGTATATAGATTTGACGGTCCTGAAACAGCCGCGTCTTTTGTAAGAACTATCAACCAAACTATTGCTCAACATGCAGAAAGATTGAGAGACATTGAGAGGCAGTTGATATTACAAGGACAGATAGAAGACCCGCGTTTGAACACCTCAGATGGCATGAGTGAACGACACACGACTGACTCGGGGGCAGATTCGAATTCGTTCAGCGATGAGAACTATCCTTTCAATGAGAGCGACGAAATGGACGAAATTGAAGCCGATCTACGAAGTCTTCACGAAACTGTTCCCTACGATTCTGTCACAGATGAGCTTAAAAATCGTCTTCGCATGACGGAAAGAAATGAGGCTGCGCCGTTGTTGCTGCCACCCAAGGATTATGATACACTACACAGAAACTACGGGGATCTGGGTAAAAGTGGTGGTAGAAAGTGTCTTCAGATTCCAGTAGTTGGAAGTGATCCGAAATCACTTAGACCCCGAAATTCTCTTGAAGAAAGTGGAATTGAAATTCCGTCACCGACTAGTTCAGATGGGAGAATAGCTGGAACGGACAATTCGGACAGATTGTCGAGCGGTCACTCTAGTTCGAATGGCATTCCAACACCTCCTATGAGCGCACGAGATTACATATATCCCCCTAAACTTGAAAGAGCTCATATGTCAACGCGCACTGGCGACGATTATGACAGAGATCGGTCAACGCGCACTAGCGACGATTATGACAGAGATCGGAAACCGCCAGTTCGACAACTATCGACGAATTCCGCTTACAGCAGCAACAGTTATAAGAGCGGAAGTTCGGAAGGCCACAGTACCTACACACATGAGAGAGGGGGTAACAATTTCACTGATATCCCCCCAGCGGACTACGAACCGTCTCCCGAGCCTGTATTCATGAGAAGAGATATTGAATATCCCCAAAACCAAGCAAGGAATATCCCATCCGACGACATACAACGAGAGATGGATTATGGTTATGCAGTTGTTACTAAGAGATTGCCAGCACGGGAACCTAGCGAGAGATTACCGGGGTCATATGGTGCTCCTGAAAATCGTTTGCATAGGGCGAATTCCATGTATAAATGAAAGTAGCCAATCTTACCTCGTTTCGTATAGAGCAGTATAGCGATAATAAACTTTGTATACCTCTAAATTTACAAGCTATGTAAAGGATACGGATTCACCCACTCTTTTAACACGCACGCATGCACGTGCACGAGCCTGGAAATGAGGCAAGGAAGCAGTGCACTGCCGATAGTCAGGCAAAATGTGTTCGGTTTATTTATGGACAATGAATCAAGAAGTGGATGGTAAGGTACGTGTTCTGCTATGGGCGACAATCAAAAAGACTTTATTATGACACTGGAAAATCTGTTAGTCTTTTTTTGATGAAGTCAACGCTATAGCCAGAAGCGCTGCCAAGATAAGATAAGGGGTTCGTGTTACCACAGGTATCGAGGAACTGATACGAAAGGCTACATCAGTAGCAGTTTGACAATGTAAGCGGCAGTGGTGCAGTACTTAATTTGATATATTTCCTTTTCATGCTGAAAATTAGGCTAATTTCTTTTATTACTTAAGACACATTTTAACAAAGTCTCATGCACACTATATCTGTCCATCTATCTATCAACACACACACACACACACACACATATATATATATACATATACATATATATATATATATATATATATATATATATATATATATATATATATATATATATATATATCAGCAAACGTTTTGTTAGAGAATCGAAATATCTACACACTTATAATACAGGCGTGTAATAAAGATTTGTTTGAAATAATTCTACCCTTAGGTGCACATGAAGCTACTTTCATGATTAGTTTTTGAGAAAACTGCACATGTATTGACTAAATTAAATATTGTGTATATTTGCAAATTAATTTAGAGATTTTTCACATTGCATTTGCAAAGTGTGTCCTCTGTTGCAAAAAAGAAGAGGCTTTATGAAATAAAGTAAATGTATCTCTAAAGTATGTGGGGTTTTCTCTAGTTATAGACCCTTTTTTACATGACGTCATCAGCATCCATGCTAGTAAGCAACTGACATATTTATCTATTGAATATATAGGGTGAATGACAGTTCAAATACATTCTAATAATCTCAAGTATTGTAAAATATCAATTAATAGACATACTGGATTTGTCAGTGTCGAAATTAGTGATATCAGTAGGATAGTGACAGCTTTGTACTATTAGTGAAATTAGGTAGGCTAGTGACAGCTTTGTACTATTAGTGAAATTAGGTAGGCTAGTGACAGCTTTGTACCATTGATTGTATAGGGTGTATTGCAGGTGAAATTATATTAAACAAATATAATGAAAATATTATAAAACAAAAATCAATAGCAAACCAGGCTTGCTATCAATGTCTGTATTGATATTTTGTGGGGTAACTTTACTCCAGTATGTTTTGTAAATTTTGTTTAAATATCAAAATTTAGTTCACTTATACTAGACCGGCTGCCATTTTGCCCACCACACAGGTAAATTTGACCAAAAAATGTCTACTAGCTGGTGACCTTACGTTGAAGGGTCTATACCTGATATATGATTTAAGGCATATACTTAGACAATATACAGAACGTCGATATATATATATATATATATATATATATATATATATATATATATATATATATATATATATATATATATGATACAATCCCCTTCCGCGAGAGTTGTCAAATTTCCACAAAATATCAATTTTTAAAAACAGGTGTGCCAGATATCCCGAATATTTGACCCAGCTGAGAAGATAACCTGTCATGTTTGACTAACTACATAGAATTCCGAAAGCATATACTCGGTTCTCAAATTAAGTGGGGGGTTTTATATTTTTTTTAATACAACAATAGGACCTACAACTTTGTATAGGTGCGTTTGGGCTGCAAAGAATGGTATCGTTTCAAATCTATAGCTAAAACCACTCTTCCGGACAAGGTAGATTGGCACGTTGCCAAATATTTTTCAGCGCATACTCGAGACTACTTGTGTATTTTATTACCTACAGGTATGAAAGTCGAATCTTCTAAAATGCTTCTCGCAAGTTTAAGAGCAGTCATAAATCAAGGTTAAACTTTACGATTGTATAGGAACATAGCCAGATGTCCGTATTTCAGGATCGATGGTCCTTCAGGAAAAAAATTATTGAGAGTTTATTCTCTTTTCACAAATAGAACATTCAGACTTGCACATAAAATACGATCATTGATTGACTATATACAGGAGTTCTTGATTGACTATATTTTTCAGAAGGTTTGACTTTTACTATCATAAGGTGGATACGATGCCAAAAACCAACGAAAGCTCTAAACTTTAAGATGAAACATATTTTTAAATATAATTTTGCAATGCTCATAAGACTTTTGGGTTTTTTGTATTTGCTCAGGAAAAAAAGATTAACGTATCAGAAGGCAAAAATGATCGACAGACTTATTTGAATTTTTTAATGGAAATTATTATCAAAAGTGGACATGATTTTGTAAAAATTCTACTTCGAGTATAATTCATTATACATGTATTAATGGAAGGTTAAATGAGTACTAAGAAATCGTACACGCATGCTCGAAAATGATCTGAAAACTCAATTTCGGATAGTTTAAGCGGTCACAAATATTAAAAACAAGCTGCGACCTTTAGTTTAACCTTATGTTATTTTGGAAACCTAAAGGTATGAATACAATAGCCTGGTCTGAATTAAATACACAGGTGTAGATGATAATATTGAAACAGTTTTCGCTAAGTAAAGTGACATGGACTGGTGTTAATCTTACATGTAAAAATACACATACAGCATCTAATCGAATGTCTCTTTGTATTGTCAGACATGTGTTCACATGATGTAAGGCGGTCCAGGGAATATATTTGTATTGTCAGACATGTGTTCACATGATGTAAGGCGGTCCAGGGAATCTATTTGCATTGTCAGACATGTGTTCACATGATGTAAGGCGGTCCAGGGAATCTATTTGCATTGTCAGACATGTGTTCACATGATGTAAGGCGGTCCAGGGAATCTATTTGCATTGTCAGACAGAGAGAAAAAGAAAAAAAACAGCATAAGCAGAAGCCAGGCATTATTGAATGTTTTCTCAATTACCGTAATATCTCGTGTTAAGTGGTTAAAGTGCCAGACTTGCCACCAGAAAGGTGCGGGTTCGAATCATACTATCTGATCAGCCTAGGTTGGCTACCTTGGTGTATCACCGGGCAAGGCACTTTACTCCGATTGCCTTAGCACAAAATGGCCTTCATGTGTTGCTGTGCCGTAAAACACAAAAACCAAACCTAACTGCGAACAGGGAAGTTGGTTGGTTGGTTTTTAACGGCACGTTTCACCAAGTAAGCGTCCGCGGTTCCCGCAAATATTGAAGACCACGATCTCCCGTTGCATTATGCCCCATTAGATTAGGGTCTACGCTGTTCGTTCTACATAAGATTTCAACAGAACAGGATAGACCTTGTTCTCCTTTCCCACTGTGCGTCAGCATATTGGGATCTTAGCTGTTTGCAGACGGTGCGCATTATACTTCGACAGATTTTGTAGTTAAAATTATAATTTTTTTTATGCCACAATTTAGATAGCACCTTGTTTTTAATAATTAGTTGACTAATACATATTCAATATTTTTCAATCGCGGAATTTGCTAATAAATGCAAGAACTGTTGTTTATCTTTAGTTTACATTAGGTAAAAGCCTCTGTTTGGAGACGTATTATCTCATGTTCGATGCTTTTAAAATCCACACGCAAGTTCAAGGAGCTCTTTTGCTCGTATTCAAAGATACTGTTTCCCCCAAGCCATATATAAATTTTAATAAAACAGTTTGCCAAAAGGAATTGTACAATTTCTTTGTATTATTTGCTGTAAGAATTTAGCCATTTTGTTATGCCACCCATAGTTAAGACAGAAAGTAACAATTTATTTTTAATATGAAAGGTTCTATTTGTCTCTGATTGATTTTTTTTTCTTCAAGAAAATGTGTTCGTGTAATACTTTTAACAAGTAATTTTGAGTATGAAACAATATTTATTCTGATTTAAAAGCCTTAGGCTTGATTATTATCACTATGATAAAAATAGCATAGTAGTCGAATGAAGAGTCACTTCATGATACCCGGATGTAAACTGACCCATATGTATAATCTATACATTCCGGATCTTGTCCTTCCTCGAAGCTTCAACGGCATCCTGCATATTTTTGCAAATACATATTTTGCTTGAAGACATACATTGTCTCAAAGTATTTAGTATGTTTCAAGTAAGAAACATGTTGTAATATATAATATTACCATAGACTACTGCCAAACAATACCATACATGTATATGTGTTTAATATATACATTTATCAACTGCATTTTGGTGGATGATATTGTTTGAATGTTTTCCGCTATGTCGATAATTTTCTCTTTTCTTGGGGTGGGGTGGGGGTACAGGCACTCGTAATATTGTAGCACTAATTTGGACGACATTTGTTAGAACAAATGAAACTTCATTACATGTACAAAACGGAACGTCCAGATGGCGTTAGATATTGGAAGACTTTTTTATATTATTTTTTTACGCACCTATCTATTATATTATATGTATTGAAATAGAATATATCAAAACTGATGTCGATCTAATGTACCCGCATGATTTTGATGTTGATTAAATGTATCCGCATGATTTTGATGTTGATTGAATGTACCCGCATGATTTTGATGTTGATTGAATGTACAAGCATGATTTTGATGTTGATTGAATGTACACACATGATTCTGGCTTGAAAGAAAAAAATCCGCATCATCACCTACACTTACATATCCTTTATACATAGAGTATAGTGACTTATTTAGTTGCAGATGATGTCTAGTACAAATACAATAACAGTGGAAGATAAATTCCACACTGTTTCGTGGAGAATTATCAATGCTTAACTGGCAGTGGTGCTAATATACAAGTGTTTCGCATATTATAATAAGTAATCTTGTTGATGGTAATAATTCGGAGTGGATGCAGAAGAGGGAGTGAGGTTGTGTTTGCCATCCAGTGAAAAAGGGGGAGGGAGGAAGAAGAGGGGGGGGGGAAGGATGTCCACAGTATGAAGCCAGAACGCAGGAACAGTGAAAAGAAATGGGTGTATGCAGCATACATGCATGAGTCATCATGCTCTTCCAGTACACCACAGGAAGATTGAATATGTTATATATGTAATATACACAAAATAAAATAATAGAAATGGTCTATATAGGTCAGTAATATAGTATCTGGCCCATAACATCGGGTGGATGACTTCAACTAACTTTCTGTAAATAGTTTGTATAAATTCAATGCTACCCTGATTATGTTTTCATACGTTATCAATGAAAATACAAGAAGGCGCTGATTGTTGTTATAAGTTTTGTAATAAAGTTTATTATTTTTGTTGCTAAGCTCTTTTCTCTGTCCTTCTATGTCCTTAGTAGAGTCATTTATTAATCTGGTATTTATAGTTATTATTGCATGCTATTTATAGCTACTAGAGTTGCTAAACGTTTGTATTTCCCCCCTAGAGAGAACGACATGTTGGTTTTGTTTTGTCCATCCGTCCCGCTTTTCTTGTAAGCAAGATAGCTCGCAAACTATTGAGCCAAACCAGACAAAATTTGATATTTAGATGAACTTCGTGGGTCCCAAGACCTGACTAGATTATAATAATTATGAACATTTAAAAAAAAATTGAGACTTGGGCATTGTTTTTTTTTCAACAAAAGAAAACAAAATTGTAAGCACGATTAAGCAAAAATCACTGAGGTAGATAAATTCCATTTGGTAGTCTTATTTTTATTAATATGTAACTGATCTGATTAGATTTTTAGGCCATCTTAGCAATTGTTTCTATTTTTTCAAAGATTTTTTTTTAAAGCAAAACCTTGTCAGCATGATTTGGCAAAATTCAATTGAGATAATGAAACATTTGGTAATCTTATTGGTATTATTATAAAGATGAGTTGATTTTTACGCCTTAATAGCAATTTGGTAGACTTATTGGTATTATTATAAACAAAATTTAATTGTATTCACCTTACGAGATTTTTCACTTCCGTCTGTCAAGTATGAGTGTCACAGAATGACAATAATTGTCATTGTGGAAAGGGGGATATGTTTTTTGCTTTTATAAGGAACTCCATTATATTTTAAATATGTCCTTACCATTTTAACAATCTGTCAGTTTTGTTTGTAAAGACACACTGTAAGGTCGTTTATTATAACACACACACACCACAAAGTGTCACCTACGGTGTCTCGTTTTAGGAAACTAGCCATACACAGAAAATATTTGAATGGTTTAAGATTCTTTAAGTCTGTAATCCAACCACATTTCACTAAAACTGTCCGAATGGATTATTTGCGTGCCCTGTGAAGAACAGTAATTTATCAGTAGTAATGCATTTCTGGGAATAGACCAGTTTGCAATCACTTATATTCAAGTAACGCGGGTTATCGTAACATCTCGTTGATCCGAAAGTGATGTTTAGGGTGTATGCCTCTTGTATGTGTACTAAAGACATTGGTGGTCTATTATAACTGAACAGCGTACCTAGCAGCTACTGAAAATGAATTGACTTAATTGAGAATAAACCTTTAAAATTAAATGAAAAAATAAAAGTAATTAAAAAAGGCAAGATGATAAATACAATAGCTATAGATTGTATGTCTTCATCATTCATGAAAAGAAAAATTATAGCCTCAAACAAAATATGAGGAAACAGCGATCGTCGTCTTTGTGACTGGCAATATTTTCTGTGGACCCGGATTTGGACGCACCCGCCGCATTGTTTGTCATACAACGCAATGTTATGCATATTAATAAACGAAGTCAAATAGACGGTGTATATAATAACTCCATAACCTTAGTTTAAATAAAATGTCACTCTAAATAAATAATTCATTAATTAAATAATTAACTATGCAACGTTACAATGACTTGCCGGGGTTGGGTGAAACGGAACGTTTTTGGTTTATGGAACATATTTGTCGACAAACACATTTATATAAAGACGAAAAAGGTAAATTTTACCCACTGAACTAAATGGGTAATCATTTCAAATTTAATTCATTCAAATTTATGAGAGCAACCTGTAGCTATGGTCTTTCGCCTTTCGCCTCGTTATCGATACGCTCTCACACGGGATACAACTCGTAAACGAGATTGTTAAAAGGGTCTGTTGATACAATTTTTCATGGTAAAGAAGTACTGCATAAAACGTTCCCGTCTCGTACTCTGAGCAGACAAAAAAAAAATGGAGTTAATCCTGCATAAGAATCTTAAGTAATGTGCTCTATATAGTAAATGAAAAATTACAGAGCTTTTCTCTCATATTTATATGAAGAAAATCGACATTTCGGTGCATGTAAAACAATGTATCATGACAAAATGCATGATTAGGCATGTGTGTACGCATACAATTTCTTATAAAACTGCATGCACCAATGTTAAGAAATCGCAATATATGCAAATAATGCAGATATTTTTATTTCATATTTAGAAAAAAATGACAATAGGTTTAAAAAATTTCAAAATTTACAATGAAACATGCCCCTCTCCCACCCACCCACCTTAGACGCTACTCTCGTGTGTCCTTGGGAAGGGCCCTTAAGCTCCCATTGACTTTTTCCCAGTGGATTTGGAGAAGTTTCGTATAATCACGGTGTTGGTGATGCTACAGCTTGTATAGGTTTATTTAAACAGAGATGTAGTGATATTGACATTCAAAAATTAATAGTAAAATAAATGAATTAGACAGATTAAGAGTCTAAGCATCGATTTTGTGGAGAATCATATCAAGATATTCTTGAAAAAGCGCTGTATGTTAACTTATTTTGTAGACTAAGACGGAGTTGTCTGAATCTGGGAGTAAATACAGGAAGCTTTGATCAGACACCGTACCACAAAAGTATATGTACCTCTTTGCAATTCAGATTTTGAGACCGAATTTCATTACCGATGCGTGTGGAGGGCGTTTGAATTATATCGTCACTTGTGTTTATCAAGGTATTTGTACTTACACCCCTCTGAAGAAACGAATGTCGTCTGCTTTGCAAAGTAAAATAAGAACAGATTAATTTCAGTTTGTAAGTGTTTTCTGTACGTACTAAAATGCAGAAAGCAACTTCAAGATTCTTGTATGACAAACACTAGATACAAGTTTGCTATGACTCATTATCTAAACGTTTCATTTGACTAGCTCGGCTATTTCTGCGAGACAAAAATATGCCTTGGATGTATGTCGGCGCAGTAATTACAGAAAAGTCACATTCTGTTCGCAGGAAATTTCTTCGCAAAAAGGAAACCGCAATCTATTCTGACCACCTCTGCTATTTCTACGATTGAATTGACTGTAGGATTGACCGAAAAGTTGCGAGTGAAAAAATCGATCTTGGTCAATTCTTATGTCGTAAATAACCGAGTTGGTCTGAACGGTGTACATTTGAGGTATGATCCGTATGATTGACCTCGGAATTTCGAATGTTAACATTTTTCTCACTTACCAGCTTTTTCGTTGTCACTCATTTATATATGTTATTTGTAATTTGAGCCAGTGGCTTACGTTACTCGAGGGAGCAGCGGTAGCTAAGTTGGTTTGCTTTGGTTTTGTGGGTTAAACGCCATTTTTCCGCACATGATAACCCGGAAAAAGCCCGGGAAGAAACGCCGACGCACGGGAATTTGCTGGCATGCTTTCTCACATACCCACGTTGGCCGAGCCGAGACTCGAACCAACGCGGACTGAGGTGAAATGTCAGTTATCTCTAAAGGCGAGCGCCTTAGACCACTCGGTCATCCGGGGCTACTGCTCAGTTGGTAGAGCGTCGGTAACCGCCCAAGCCAGCCCGGGTCGGCTGGATCAGTGTGTCCTTGGAAAAGGCACTTAGTTCCCATTCCTCGGCATGATATAGCCAATAATGTGCTTAAAAGTGCCCTTAAACCCAAAAATTACTTTTACTACTGTCCATTGCTACCCTTTTTAGACACTAAATCATCGAATGAGTCTCACTTTATTTTAGTTTCCTTGCACGTGCTTTTGGCGGGTGACCACAGGGCATTCTATCAGAATCCCAGTGTTCGTACAGTTACAGTATGGAGTGGCACAATTTTAGGATAGATGAACCCATTGACAAGATGTGAATGAAGATATATTGTTTATCATGTACAGTATTTGATGCTAAGTAAAGTTAAGTAGCCGTAGATAAAATGAAATTAAAAGTAGTACCAGCCAATAAATATATAACTGATCTAAGATTCCAATCTATTTTGAGATATGAAATCAGAATTATAGTGCTGGTCGTAACTATAAATATTTTCTGAGGAAAAGTATAATACACCACAAATCAATAAGCACGCATTATATATATATATGCCAATTGCTGACCACTTTTTGTTCATGTTATTTTCAACATTCATATGTTTCAGGCCCACTTACTATCCAATTGGATTACATAAAGATGGTATCTTTTTAAATGACTTCTAATGAAGTAATATTTCAGGTTTTTATTTGTATGTTGAAATAGTAGGATGTAGGTTATACGTCGCCTTCGTTTCTCATATATCATTTTCTTCTACATATTTGAGTGCATAATTCGAACTAGTCTGATTTCCTTTAGTCCAGTGCGTCTTTTTTGAAATTATCAATTTTTATTCTGTCGACGTAAATTATGATACCACAAACTCCTTTCTATCCTTATATTTGTCCATATTATTTTGTAATTTTCTACCCTGTTCACTTCGCTGAACAGATTTTCCATCAGCGAGCACATTAAGGTGTATGTACCCATTTGGTCATTACAGATAAACACAACATAAATTAACCATTGTAGTTTATTGTAACCGATAGGAGTACCTTAATTACGTTGGAGTAATTGCTAATAGGTAAAATAATTAAGTTTTATTACAATGTATAGTTTCTGTTGTGCTTATTGGAAGTCATGTCTAGCCAAAATACATGCTATAATTACCATAATGAGTACATAAACCTTAAGTCGAGAAGATAGGGGTTTCTGTCCTTACAGGGTGTTACGACAAGGGTTCCAGAAACCACCTAATGGGCACAAAATGGGTTTGAAACCTATGCCTCAAACAAAGGACCTGGGACGTAATTAATTATACGCTGAGTTGCAGAAGCTTGTTTTGCAGACACCATTACAACGAGATGCATATAAATATCTCACAACGCAGGCACGCCAAATAATAATAATAATAATAATAATAATAATAATAATAATAATAATAATAATAATAATAAAAATAATAATAATCGTCGTCGTCGTCGTCACAGCAACAAGAACAAGAACAACAATAGCCACAACAGCAGTGAAAATTGACTTTACCCTTCCTACCGTCTTTTGGACACTACATAATCAGTCTCACAGTTTACCTTCCTGACATTACACGTGCTTTTAGTGGGCGACCCTCATTCGTAACTCTCGGTCAATCCTACGGATCTACGGATCATACCTCGGATGTATGCCGATAGCTCCCATTCAGACTGTCTCGGCTATTTACGAAACAAGGCGGACGGAAGATTCGTACTCGTCCATTTAGGTAAAATATGATTTTTAAAAAAGATTCTGAATGTCACCGGAAAAATTACGAATTTTTATTCTGTACCCGCACCAACCTAGAAAATTAGTTGCCAACCTTGCCCCGTATTATATATATATATATATATATATATATATATATATATATATATATATATATATATATATATATATATATATATATATATATATATATATATAATGGTTTTTTCTTCGGTTTTTCTCGGATTATCTGGCATTTTCAGACTACAGAGATAGAATTGCAAAGGCCTGTGCATCAAATGGTGTATAATATCGATCCATTGAATGGTAGACTACCAAACCATTCAGTGTATGTAACACATACCGCAAATTAATAGGTCAACCGGTTTATTGATAAGCTCATAAGCAGAGGAAAGACACTAAGAGAATATGTAACAGATGGAATTTTTAATAAAATGTGCAAGAAAGCTTTCTAAATCAAATAAAAAAATGATGCTAATAATAATAATAATAATAACAACCAGCTGGCTAAGTAGTCAACAATGCAGAGAGACAACTAGACAGTTTGACAAACTTCAGGATATAGAATCGAGATTTAACCGATGTTTAGCTCTACTGATCGTAGAAGAGCTTATGGGATGGTTTGTCGTTCGTCCGTCCATTAGCACAAGTTTGTTATCGTTGCTCCTTCTAAACTACTTGGAGGATTGCCATGAAACTTTACACACACATTCATCCCATGGTCTAGTTGGTCCTAAATTAAAATGAATTCATTCGGATATCCAATATGGCTGCCACAGAAGTTATATTGAAAATATTTTTATCGCTACTCCTCCTGAATGGATGGTCATATCAACATGGGATTTTCACTGAAATACTTCTTATGACGTCTAGTTGGTCCTATATGAAAATGGTGCCTATCCGAAGTCCAGTATGCCGCCCCAGCGACCATCTTGAAAATCAGAGTTAATATTCTTTTCTTAATAAGGTACATCTCTTTCCAAGCTTTATTAATTGGGTTCTTAATAGTCAATAAATAGCTGCCATTCTTTGCAAAGGTCAATCCTAAGTATTTGTTATTTCTGATGATTTCAAGTTCCGAATCTTCTAATTTTGAACTTCACGTTTGTTCATTTAAAAATGAATAAACCTGATTTCTCTCCACTGAGAAAGATACAAGACTTTGCATCTATATACATTTTGATTATTACAGAAAGTATATTTCCAAATATACCAGTTGTAATCAATTTCCTCTATAAACAAATTCACCATTCCCAATCAAAATCTTGAAAAAATCCACAAAAGTAAGAACAATGCTTTATTTCTCCTATTCAAAAGTTTTCATTAGTAATTTAATACAAAAATGTTATAAGTCCTGAAGTATCCTTTACAAAAATGTTATAAGTTGTGAAGTATCCTTTAGAAAAATCTGCCTGTGCCTCAGATAGGTAATTATTCTATTCTTGAAAAAAAGAGAAATTATATTGTTACTGGAAGTAGTAAAGACCTTAATAAAGACAACTGAGTAAAGTAGTAGGCCTGTGATTGGTACGGTCTTTATTTATCTCCCTAATATTTTATATATCAGTTTAATCAACCATGTAGTCCAGGTGTCTGGAATAATGCCTGTTATCAGGTTTCAGATGTTCACAGAGACGGGAACAAAAGTCTCTCCTGCACTTTTTCAATATTCATTTCAAATCCGAATAATCGCCAGGCGACTAATATGATCTCAAATTTCTTAGTCTTCGAAGTATTCCCTCTGAAGAGATTGGTTCATTTAATACTGTATCATATTCTATATTTTCATCTTCTTCGTCATTATTCTCATCGGATGAGTTTATATTGCTAAAATGAATATAAAAGGTAATAATTTCGATAAGTATTCTTTAGTCAAATTGTTTAGTATTGACCAGTATTGTTGTAGATTTGTTCGTTATCTTTAGTTTTCTTGTTATGGAATTTTACACATTTTCTGATTGCTTTCTTGCGTTTTTTGCTCGCAGAAACCATATCATTCTTACGTTGAATCTTTTTTGCAGTATGATATTTCGTTGGAAACAACTTACATTCTCTTCCAAAGAATGGTTTGTTTTCTAGTGTGTTATGATATATTTATTGTTCCTATTTTTTAAATGATTTATCAGAACTATGCAAAATAAGTTTTGCAATATCGTTATAAATCTTATTTACTTTACGTTTATCAATATTCGTAGCTTCTCCTAAATAATTTATTTTTGAGATTCATTGCTTCAGCAGAGTCAGTACTGATGCCTGCTGTGAAAATATTTTTCTTATTAGCTCTTTACCATCGTTTATTGAATGGTTTTTCCTCAGGTAAGCACGTGTTCACCTTGGTATATATCATAAATTAACTTCGTATATCAGAAGGCATTGGACAAAAAGCATAAACACTCACTTTTATAACACAGTTAAAACATTCGAGATTGGTCACTAATAGTCTATTACACATACACTTGTACATTGCCTATTCCTTTGTCATGTCCTATATGAGTTGGCTATATACAAATTGTTATTTCTACAAAGCCCTAACATGCGATTGCCATGGTTATTTGGCCCCTTTTAATCACAGGTATGTCTTTTGATTAGGATATTATTATCAATGAGACGATGTACGTCGTTAAAGTAATAAAAAGTGAATTTATCAAAGTTAACAGTGCGGCCATCATTGTGTCTAATATTTGGTCCTATTTCCTCAAGATTCTCAAAGTTACATCTAATTCTGACAGCTTGGTTACAACAAGACGTATAATATAAAGATTGCTTAAGAAGTGATTCAATTTAGGATAATTTAACTTACTCTTTAAACTACATATATTCAAATAGGAAAAGTTGTTTTCATTTTGACGCAGATCATCAAACTGAGTTATTTGTTTATAATATCTACAATGACAAGCATAAGCAATGCATGCCATTTTTGGATGAAAACTTCCGTCCCAGCGTCCGACCTAAGGAAGTCAGCAGAATTCAGTTGCATTCGTCAATTGTTGTCATTTTAGGAACCTATTGGAACAATTAACACTAGTCACGAATGGGCATCTCAGAGTTTTATATCAATATAGATTACTAGTGTTTGGTTTATAAACGATGACTATACCATTACGTAACTATACGTTATTTCAGTTTTCCCGCAGATGTTTTTAAGATTGTCGGTCGTATAGATCATTATGTCATCGCCTTTATGTCTAGAATTCAATGTGGGTCGTATAGATCATTATGGCATCGCCTTTATGTCTAAAATTCAGTGTGGGTCGTATAGACCATTATGGCATCGCCTTTATGTCTAGAATTCAGTGTGGGTCGTATAGACCATTATGGCATCGCCTTTATGTCTAGAATTCAATGTGGGTCGTATAGATCATTATGGCATCGCCTTTATGTCTAGAATTCGATGTGGGTCGTATAGATCATTATGGCATCGCCTTTATGTCTAGAATTCGATGTGGGTCGTATAGATCATTATGGCATCGCCTTTATGTCTAGAATTCGATGTGGGTCGTATAGATCAATATGGCATCGCCTTTATGTCTAGAATTCAATGTGGGTCGTATAGATCATTATCGCATCGCCTTTATGTCTAGAATTCAATGTCGGTCGTATAGATCATTATGTCATCGCCTTTATGTCTAGAATTCAATGTGGGTAGTATAGACCATTATGGCATCGCCTTTATGTCTAGAATTCAGTGTCGGTCGTATAGATCATTATGGCATCGCCTTTATGTCCAAAATTCAATTATAGTATTGGCAGTCTTATAAACAGGAATGTCTACCATTTTTGGTTCAGAATGATGTGTGCGAGGGCAACTCGTACAGTTTCAACTTAAACGGGCAATATCTCTTTCAGTTATGATTTCGTGTGAAATATTGACATGATGGTTTGCACCTCATAGTATAACATAACACAGTTAAGACGGCACTGAAACAAAATGCCTTGTTTTCGAAGTCATTTTATGTTTTGTTTTTGAGTTTTACCTACAGTTACTATAATCGCACTTTGGAACCTATCTTTGTCTTGAATCAAACTCCAAGAGTTGCCGATACCTATGAACCATCAACCAGTATTATCGGAGGCAAAAGTGCAAGGCATTATAAAATTACAGACAAAGCTAAAACTTGTCTAACTTTCACGTCTGATGTCCATCACCTAGCTGTAGCGTACTAACGGGGAGGGGGGGGGGTTGAACGGACGGAACGGTTGCCCCTGGTGCCAGAGGATATGGGGCATCAAAACAGCTGATACAAATTCGGGCCTCTTATTCTGGCCCTTTGGGCCACCATCGTCGCCCCGGGCGCTATTTATCCTTAGTACGCCACTGTCACCTAGCCGACTGTTACTAAATATCATATACAAATGTATATGGCCATAACTTGCAATTTTTTAAACTATTTTTTAATTAAATGTTGAAATTGAATACCAATTCATATTAGATAATTGTGAAAACGAAATTTGAAAAAATGATTTTAAGTGATGTGCCATGTTAATGACAAATGTGGTTATCTCTTCCCTGGCGAAAAGTCCCTTTGTCCTTTGCTCAAACAGTTTCTTTATAATTTGGTGGTGGTTGTAGTGGGTAGATTTCCATGCAACTGCTACAACTGCTACAACCACGCTTAGCAATCTAACTTCGCCTTGAGCATAATTTCCCAAATACAATCGTGCATCGTTGATTGTTCCCTTTCAGTTACAAGCCACACAATATTCGTGGGGAGACAGAAAAAAAATTGTCTTTTGGTGACCCCATTCGGACACAGAGCTGTCACTTTTCCCATGGCATATCACTAGAAGAGTCTGTTATAAAATTTGTTTGCACTTGCCATACCTGGCTCCTGTAATAGTTAAATTTAGATTTATTTCTTATATTTTAGTGCTGTGTCCGACGGTTTTGTTGATCAAAACACACCATGTGTTTATTTGATTTATCCCGAATATGTCAGCTGCGATTGTTCAGTGTTTTAAAAGTAAACATATAGAGTACATGTCGACGTGAATTAACACTTGATAAGCTTATAATTCCCATCAGTTTTCACCATAACTGCAATGATGGACTTTTTTTACTGTGCAAACTGATTAGACATTCTTTCATTGTAATTTACCACCAGGATTTGTGTACACTAAAAGTATTTACTTTGTCAACAAGTTACATACAGTGTTTGATAGTGATTTACAATTTATAAAGCTAAAGACATGGTTAGTCCGTGGACAAAATGTAAGAAGTGATGCGTATTAAAGGCAGAGGCCACCCTATAAAATCCGGAGTATGGCATCTAGTCTCAGTTTTTTTAGTTGCTGTTTCAAGAAATATTTATAGAAAGGTGCATCTTTAAAAATGTCCAGGCGATTCATGCGTGGCTTGCAACATGAGTCGTCATCGATAAACAACCACCCACTTTTTGGCAACCGGTCGGACGCGATTCTCGGCCGATAATTAAGGAAACGTTTGACAACTTTGATGTAATAAATTATAGAAAATAAAAGTGAAAGGTTTGTCTCTATTGATTCTGTTACTGTAGGTTTAAACACTGGAAACGTGGAAATTTAGGCTAAACCTAATGCATAAGAAGGGGCAATTTAATTAGTCTCTGTCTTCTCTCGTTATCTTTTCATAAGTACACGTCTTTATGTTGGCAATATACTTAACAATGTCTATTTTTGCGACACCTCCCCCCCCCCCCTTATTCACTCACATACACACAAGGACATATCGGGTCGAGGAACTTGGTTTAAAGTGTCTTGCCGAGGACCACACTACGACAACCGACCCGGCATGGTCTGGGCAGGAATCAAACCCGCACTGTTGAGGTCGCAAGTCCGGCACACTAACCAATGAGCCACCATGGTTCCTCGCTTTGCAAGACGAGTATAAGGTTGAAGTGGTTTCCTTCTGTGACAGCTCTGCACGTAAATGTATTTCGAAGCTATACGCCCTAAATGGGATACACAATTTCATTTTATACATAGAGATGGTTAATGAAGACGTATTTATCAGTGGCTTCGACAGTGAATGCTTGCTGGAATAAAACCTATTAATAATTGAATATAAAGAGTTCTTGCAAGATTTCCTGGAAATATATGAGGGTTTGTGAAACAGCTGTATTATATTGTATTTAGCATAAATATTGGGAGTATACAAGATTTGTTGTGAGCACGCGTTTACTGGAATATGAGACAATAGTTCGAGCGTGTTTAATACATACATTAATCACTAAGCTGATACATTATATACCTAATACATACATCAATCACCAAGCTGATACATTATATACCTAATACATACATAAAATAATTTTCTTTTATTAACACAAAAGCTGTAGTTATGCAGAACCTGCTATTTCAAAGTTGGAATGCGGTTGACATCACAAAAACGTATGCGTCAAACCGACTAAAACTAGACTGATCATGAACCTAATACATAAATAAATCACTAAGCTGATACATTAAGCTGGTACATTATATACCTAATCATACATTAATCACTAAGCTGATACATTATATACCTAATACATATATCAATCACTAAGCTGATACATTAAGCTGGTACATTATATACCTAATCATACATTAATCACTAAGCTGATACATTATATACCTAATACATACATCAATCACTAAGCTGATACATTATATACCATATACATACATCAATCACTAAGCTGATACATTATATACCTAATACATACATAAAATAATTTTCTTTTATTAACACAAAAGCTGTAGTTATGCAGAACCTGCTATTTCAAAGTTGGAATGCGGTTGACATCACAAAAACGTATGCGTCAAACCGACTAAAACTAGACTGATCATGAACTAATTATTTTTTTGTCTGGCTTGAAGGTTTAAAGTCTACACGTTATATTTTTTATTATAGACAGACGTCAACCCTGTTGTAAGCTAATCAGACGTCGATCTTCGTTGATCTAGACAGGCGATTCATCGAGTACTTACTCCTACAGCTGTCGTAACTTCAGTGATAAATACAATGCCCAAAACAACGTTGATTTAAATATTTTGTAGTTAAAGAAATTTGTGCTATTAAAAGGATCGTAGCAAATATTTGTCCAGACTTTCTGAGCTGTTTTTAAAATAGATCGGGCATTATTATTGTTGAGTTTTCAAACTTGGCTGTGGTTAAGTAAACCAAGTGTTATAACCTGCATAAAACAGGGTTATGACCCGTATGTTCAAATTATGAATTGCATATCCTAGGGGTAGTAAACAATATATATTTCTTTTTTATTTCTTGAGATCTTCATATCAATTCTAAACTCAACTTGTTATGTTTTAATATTTTTTAAATATACAATCTTGAAAAAATATATTACCGGTACTTTAGAGGAAACTACGCCGATGTAGTAAATGTTCACGCTCTTTTGCGTTTTATATACTAATATGAATTATGCATACACATTAGTTTCCTTCCTTCCTTTGCACTATATAATAATCAGTGGCGTACTAAGGGTAAATGGCGCCCGGCGCGACGATGATGGCCCGAATTTTTATCAGCTGTTTTGTCGCCGCAAGACCTCTGGCTCCCGGGGCAACCGCCCCCCCCCCCGTCCCCCACGCCCCCCCCCCCGTTAGTACGCCGCTGATAATAATTGACAATGGGAGGGAGTCGGTCTTTTCCAAGCACTTAAAACGCTGAAGATCTGTTTAAGAAAATTATTAATTTAATACATCTTTAAGAAAGTGATGACATTTTTTTATTTCTAAAGTCACTAAAATCTATACTTCATTTATTGGTACCATTAATAAGACACTAGAGAACAAATAATTACTATTTCAATTATTATGGAATGTACAGGGATATATTATTACGGTCCAGAATACTAACACGTATTTGAATGCCAGGGTGAGAGGATGCATTACTAAGTAAGCAGAATTTAACTTTCAAAGTCAATTTAAGGTACATACTTATTCAGAATCCGCAGCGTGTACTTTATATCTGTTTGCTTCATTATTTTAGTTGTATATAATGTAAATCAACTCTTGTAAGTGCGGGTATATAATGTAAATCAACCCTTGCAAGTGCGGGTATATAATGTAAATCAACTCTTGTAAGTGCGGGTATATAATGTAAATCAACTCTTGTAAGTGCGGGTATATAATGTAAATCAACCCTTGTAAGTGCGGGTATATAATGTAAATCAACCCTTGTAAGTGCGGGTAAATATGAAATCTTCAATCTATTCCAAATCCAGAATATACTGGTTTCGATTTAGAATAACACATAATAATACATAATAAATTCTGAATTCCCTGATTACTAGTATATTCTCTCCACGGTGCACACAATTTCAGCTGACTGATTGCCATCTTCACAATCTGAATAAATTGGAATCTACTTATCAATAATTATTTCTCCTCTGTCGGAGATCTCGATTTTAATCAGACTGCCTTCTTAATGACGTTCCGCCACATTGTCTGCTATCACATGTCTGAAGTTATTGGCATCGTAAGTAAACAAAATATTTCCTTTTAATTAAATTTTATTGATGAATGCCTTTTCCTTGGATCCAAAAGCGGCCATGACCAGTGGTAGCGCGACAGGGGAAGGGGGGGGGGGGCACCTTCGGGATTTACTGACATAAACTGACATAAAACACTATTCTCTGTGGCAAAGTAGGGGCGCCACTGAAGAACATTGCAACTTGGCGCCTAAAACCCTGGCGCCGTCACTTGTCATGACATTGCATTATGGTGATTCAGTACCGCCTTGTTGCTCGGTCAGTGTGCGTCCCAAAACAAAACTATGAGAGCGCAGTGACCTAAAGAATACACATCAATAAATACATAGTCACGTTGTATGCCGTCTCTTCATATTGCCGTGTTCCATAAATCATATGTCATGACATACCTTACAATAAGAACAAGTCCACAACGTGGATAGGATCGGAAGGTTTTATCCCCAATCTTACAAGACGACTTTTCACACATCACTAAGTGTGAATTTATTACGGGAAAAGACGCTCAAGTTGGTAGATATAACGCAGACAAACAGATTGAGGGCATATGTTTTCTTTCACCAGTTTTATTGGTTTTATCTTGACATCCATGACAACCATATAAAGTCGTCATACATGAATGACAAGTCATAAGCGAGTGGTCAGAAAATTAATCACCCACATTTGACAGGTATGGTAAGAAGCTTAATCACATTCTTATCACATTTTCACCATAGTTTATAGATGTCATACTTTTCAGGTATCGATCAGTTAAGGCTGCCATCTTAAATAAAAGGGCAGGCCTTTTTTAAGTCTTGTTTTACATGGATAGCTTCTCCATTATTAATAAACTTCTGTAAATTAATTTGACCAATAATTCGTCATTTCAGTACACTCCCATGCGTCCATAGCTAGACTAAAATGCACATCTTCTCTCTATCGCTTCTTTCTCCCAACAGGATTGCAGTTCGAGTTCTTACTTACTGTTCTAGTACCACAGTAAGTTCTTCGGATTCTTAGGGTACGTTTGGTATTGCTGTTCCAGTCTAGTATTTCCGGCTACCTTCTTCCCAACATGAGGTTTGAATAATATTACCAAGTTTACCTCAGCCGCTTATGTCGGGATTACAGATAACTTCAAGGAATATGCATGGCTACTGAACTCATCCAACAAACTATTCGTGTATAACGCGCTCTCAGTTGCGAATAGAGTAGACATAGATCTGCCGTCGCATAACGCACCGGTAGATCAGAAACTACTCTATTCTTTCTTGTTTATATCAGTCGAATAACATTAATCCGGATCTGCCGGCTCATTATGCGACAGTGTGTTGGGGTCTATACTGTTCGTCATTTGATGCGCGTTGTACACAGGGAAATAACTGTAGATGGCGTATTTTAAACGTGTGTAAAAAAGTCTGTCTTCTAGTATCACGTGTTTGTTCCTAAGTTACCACAAAATTTGAACTTATGTTTAACCTGATGGCCAATATTAGACATTCTATGTTCATAAGACACCATTCTTTTCATTTTCAAAATTATTCCTTTATGTGCGCAAAAGTGAGTATTAGATATAAATTATATTTAAGTTTGCATGATAAATAAAGATTACTGTAAAAATACATGTTTTCCGACAACAATTGGCCACTCTTTCGTAGCAAAGACTACAAAACACCAGTCTGTATCTATGGATAGTGTGTATTCAATAGGCGAATTATAAGAAATTTGCAAATAAGAAACAGACTGTAATGTTTTTGCAAATTAAGCCCTTATTCAGTCCACATTTCTATCAATTTTAATAATAATTTATTTTATTTACTTTATATGTTGTTGCTGTTGTTGCTTTTTTTTTTTTTTTTTTTTTTAGTGTTGTTTTGTTTTTACTTTTAATATTTGCCAACATTTGTACTATTTTCGATCTCTAAAGGTTCCATAATAACATAATTCACGCCAGAGATGATCAACGAAGAACATATATTTTACTTATGCCCACAGTACTGTACCACTACTACTATCAATCATTAATAGCGCAAATACATGTTATGCTGTTTGTAGACCACCAAGCATAATATATCACTAGATTTTAGGAGTTTACTTTGATTTTTAGCGCAAAAAGCCTAAATCATGGCCAAGTCTTCAAATCAAATGTCCAGATTACACGTTTACGCTCGATCGATTTTCCCTTGAACGTTTATATTTTACAAACGTAAGACTGGTTCTTGAGTATTTGCTATGCAGACGTTGTAAGGGACAATCATATCAGAAAAGTAAGACTGGTTCTTGAGTATGTGCTATGCAGACGTTGTAAGGGATAATTATATCAGAAAAGTAAGACTGGTTCTTGAGTATGTGCTATGCAGACGTTGTAAGGGATAATTATATCAGAAAAGTAAAGAATCGTATAGAAGAATTTAATATTGATTCCTCAAGAATCGTTACAGCGGCAATGGGACTAGTCAGCACAAGCAAATTATGGTGGGGAAATGTTTGGAAGAACGTCAACCTAAAAATAAGTTAAGTTTGTTCTATAAAATGACCCATATATTGGTTATTGAAGCTCTTTCAAACTTCATTTCTATCAGAAATGAATCTCGTGCGACAAATGATTTACAAAATAAAGACTTGGTACCAAATATTAGCATTAGAACAAAATTATATCAATAATATTTCTATCCTCAACCGTTCATAGTGGGAATGAACTCTCATTTCGTGTCTGACAATCTAAATCGATTGGGCAATTAGAAAGATTACTGAATGACCAGCATTCTAATATCTAAGTTTATTATAAAATCTGCAAAAGATTAGGTTAGATATATTATACTCGTCTCCGTCTTAAATGTAGCTCATGCAAAATCCATTTAATTGGGAAAATGATTGTCTCAGACTCGTACTGCCGTTGCGACAGCATAGTCTCTAGAACACTATTGATTGTCGTGCCTGCTTTACAACAACATATAAAATATGTATAATTTCCGCCTGCCTTGTTCGCTAACTGAACAAACTTTACTACATTGAAATAATGAGTGCAACACTGATACCAGTATTAGAATCTTCACTCCTGTGCAAGATTATATTATTCGCAGAAAAAGATCTGCCACTACTCAATGAGATTCTACATTTTATAATTAATGCTATTGTTGTTGTTTTCACTGCATATCGTTGTCATTAGTTCTTGTTCTTGACATGACATTACGTTGATTTCCCTTGCGGTCAAGCACTTATTGAACGTATGTTGCATCGCCTGTTTTTGTTTTTGTTTTTCTTTTTTTTTACATAGGTAAATGAATGTTTATGGAATAGGCACATACTCTATTTATTAGGCACGCTCTACTCGCCGTTATTTCATACCACAATTCGATTACACATTATTTTGAAAATTTACACTGATAATTTGTTTACTTGAAAATATAAAGTATCGTTTATGAAGTTCATAAATATTACAAGAGGATTTATATAAAAGCTACACGCTTGTTTCCCAATCGTGAGTATGTATTCACTTCGCATGATTTTCTGAAAGATACAGAAATAAAATATTGTTTAAACTGAACATCCAGAGATTTGATGGACGAGCAAGAAGACACAAAATACTAAAACTTCCTCGACCCTTTTCAATGAGAAACTTGTATATATTGTCATGCGACGAAAAAGACCAAGGACGTTCCGATTGATACCAATTGGAGCCTTCTTACAGAGAAAATAATGCATTGATTGCTATTGCCCCTTCTTTATCCTTTCAACAAGAGAAATAAACTTTCAACTTGAAATGCTTGATACGATATTCTTCAACTAGCGTCACTGTCAACAAACGTCTCGACAGTGAATATTCACCCAACTCAATGTTTCCAAATTTGAAACTAAGAGAGTGTGGAGGATTTATGCACTAAAACTATGTTTAAAAGGTTGTTCCTTAGTATGAAATAAAGTGGATGATTTTTTTTGCAAACTTGGCTTATTAAATTTGATCTCGGGACAAACTTTTATATTAACTTTGCACTCGAATATTATATGAAAGCTTGCTTTTGTTACCTTGACATCAGAAAAAAGTAACAATCACAAAAACAACAACATCCTTCTCTCCACCTGCCTACCTACCTTTCTACATACATATTTATCTATTTATCTATACACGTAGGTAGCAGGTAGGCAGCTAGGTAACATTGTATGTATGTTTTTCTTGAGTTTTCAGAACTCGTTAAGTTTTTTTGTTTTGTTTTGTTTTGTTTTTACCATTTGCAATATAAATAATGAAGATGAAAAGGTCTAGAAAGAGAACAGAAAAAAACCCCAAACTGTCTCTAATATATACAGGTGCGAGTATGTTTCAGCCGTACGTTTTTTGTGAATTCCTTCAATCAATATAAATAAAGAATGTTCGTTAAAAATTCATTACGTATATCTTCACCAGTTCGACAATTTTACCTCATACCATCAAACTGTAAAATTCCGTAATTTATTCTCAGCACCTGCTAACTTTAGAATAAGATCAATCTTGCTTGATTCACCAAGCTGTAATAATCCGGCGGCTCAGATCCACGGGTAAACTTCCTTTGATTAAATTTTTAGTTATCTTTTAAACACTGATCGATTTTTTTAAAGAGTCACGTAAATAAATCAATCTTAAAGACGAAAAAGTTACATTTGCAACGCGCAAAAGTGCTGTTATCACAACATTATCCATTGGTGGCGCGAGGGTTCGAGGAGCCCGGGGCTATTTTCTACTTTGCCACAGATAACAGTTTTGTCAGTTGCCAACCTCCAAGCCCCCACCTGCTTCCAATCTACGCCCGGTTAGAGCTGCCAAAAAAACCAACAACAAAATAGCTCATGACACCCCCCTCCCCCTCGCCCGGCTCTCGGGGGCAATAGACCCCCACTTACCCCCCCCCCCCTCACGCCGCCACTGACAGTATCCAAAGTAAACGCTTTTCAACATAAACGGTTCGCTCATATTTTGTGTGATAGGAGGGGGTGATTCGTGTACATTATTGCTGATATGAGAGATAGAAAAACAAGGCCCGGGCAAAAAAGAGAGTTGAAAGTCCAATGGATCCAATAGTATGGGTAATTAAGGACAACTATTTACTTAAGTTTTCATCGTCTTGATAGTGTTTTTCAGGTTACACATTAAGGCCAAAACAGAGAGACATGCGGTTGACGTGTTTACGACTTTCCGGCTATAAAACGTGCTTTCACATAAACAGCAGCGGTATTTAATACAGACTGAATATATATTCAAGTATTATTTGGTCACTGATGAATTTTTTCAATATTGTTTTATTCCGAACAATCGTTTATCTGACAGATAATCTTTGCATAGACTTGTGAGCTCAACCATCGATAAAGATTGGAATGTTGTTAGCTCGATCCATCTCACGAGACTGTCCCCTAGTTACCGGCTAGTGCACTATGTTTGGGTGGCCAATAGATCAATATTTTAATTACTGCTTTCTACCTTGAATACGATAGTATTCAATCTCATTATGGCTGGCTGTTTCTACCCTTGGTATTTATGCGAGAACAGCAAGCTTTTATAGTGAAAATTGAATGACCAGTATGATGTTTCCACGTTCATCAAAGGACGTTGATTCTCTCATTCAGTTTTATAATTGAAAGTTATTAAGTCCTGCGGTCAAATACATACAGCAAGTCATAAACTAATTTTCTTATATGAATTGTGATGGTATTTCATCAATGTTTATTATTATTATTTTTTTTATAGAACTTTAGTCATAAAATACACGGATACGTGGTTGACGGTAATGTCGTACATACCTGCCGCTTATCTACATGAATTAGATGACTATAATGATTCTTAGCAATATTTAATGCCTTTTATTAACCCTGTTTTATTTTGAATGTGTAATGGTCTTCCGTATGGTTATCCTTAGGCGCCAGCTTCATTCCACGTGCAAGAATAGTCGCATTACATGTACCATATCACAGTCTGTTGCTTTCTTCCACATGATGTCGAAGAATGGACACTGACATCCAAATTCAAATCTCTGTGCCGTCTTCATCCATAAAGAATCATCTGATTTATTAGTTCGAATGTTCGAAGCTGAACTTCAGAAAAATACAAAGCAGCAATTGGTCAGTGTTGGTTGGTTGATTTTTAACGGAACTTTGAACACATAACTGGCAATAAATTGCCGAGGAAATGGGAACTTAATGCCTTTCTCAAGGACACACCGAGGCAGCCGACCCAGGCTGGTCTGGGCGGGTATAGAATCCGCTACCCTTGGATTAGGTGTCCAAAACTCATGCAATTGAGAGCTACCGCGATTCTGATTTCACTATAGATAGCAGACCCACCGATAGATCAACGTTGATTCTGACACAGAGCATACGATTCCGCGCGAGAGCTGCCTTGGTGGGGATGGGGTATAAAGGTTTTTGCATCTATTTATTTGGTGAAATTGTGGCAGACTCCGACTATAACATTAGTATGATTCACTAATGGAACGTCATCGTATTCAGAAGCAGACATATCCGAGACTTTAATGAAAAAAAATCCACGAGGTTTTTTCGAAAGTCTGTATTCTGTTTTGTCTCTTTAGATCTCGGTCACGTGATAGTTAGGGAAGTCGATGAATCAGCTTTTAATTGTTTGCTTTTCACTTCAGACTAAGTATTATAAAATGCTTTTTAAGGTCTGATCTGTTTGGTATCGTAATTTCTGTACAAGTTTATATTATTAACTGCTCCTTGTAATAGCTATAATATTAGATAGGCACTGGTCCCTAACGTATAGGGAGCGCCGCGATCGATCATGGAATATATCTGAGGTGTGTTCTCTAAACGTACTTGAATAAATCCTATCGAGTGTAGCAGTTTGAGACTTCCTCGTTTATATGGCATTAACTACCAAGTTTAACGAGGTTGATTCAAGGAAAGCGTTGAGCTTTCATATCGAAAATTGAATGTCTGGTACCACAATTCATTAAAACAAAAGAAATCTGTATTTCAAATTTAAGATTTAGAAGGGACAACACATGAAGATAGGTATCAATAACAAATTTAGGACGAATCATGAAGGGAAAAACAGCAATCAAAAATCGGAGGACGTCTTTACATTTTTAAGTTATTCCTTCCACAGCCTGATTACAATCCGGACCTACTTATCCATTTATGAATAAATAGATCTGACAGACACCGATACAAGGTCATGTTCTGTTGACCTTTTGTTTCACCAATCAAATTACAGCTTTCATAGTGGTGAAAGTGAAAAATATCATTCGGAAAATATAATTGCTATCGATAACACATTATCTGATATGCTACTAAAATAGCTGGACGGGAAATTCCAAAGGTCAGCAGAACATAAACTTGTATTTGTGCCTGTCAGATCTTCGTTAAGTTGGAGACCTCGATTTTAATCATATCGATTCCTTCCCTTCAATATGCCAAGCATTAATCTGAAATAAAGGAGTACATAACTTGAACGTGATAAATATCAATATTATGTGTACCTATTGTAAACTCCCCATGCACACTCCGTTGTAAAATCTGTAAAGATAAGTTGCAGAAAAGCTAAAACACCCTTTGATAATGTCACCTGGATGAACACAGGTTTTAATTTTCGAAAGAAGGACCTCACATATATGTACTTACTGACAGGACCCGAGAACGACTCCTAGTCAACCACCGCTACCCTCGTCCACTCCACCCCGCTTTGTACAGCATCAAGGACAGCAATTGAGAACCTTTACCCTCATTGTTTTGTGAGATCTTGTCCTATTTTTAATCGTTGTTTTTTGTTTTACAAGCATTCATGTGGGATTCAGTCTATAGTTTTATGCTTAATCTGTCTCTAAAGGCGTTGAATAGTGATTTTTGCGGATCATTCGAATATTTTAATGAATTGTTGGTAATGTGTGAACGTTGATATTTAGTTAAAATATAACTAGTTAAAGGGGTTCATGGTAACTGTCGGGGTGAACACAAAAGAGTCATACAGTAGCTGACGTACTTCTAACATTTAAAGAGCGTTCATTAGGGTAGCAAAATCTTGATAAATAGAACTTAAAAGCGGCAAAACGTACACAGATACAGAAATATCTATAATTTGAAAGATAAGATACTGGATTGGTGTTAATTAAAAAAGAAACGCTTAGTTGGATTATCTTATAACTCCAAATGTGTCATCAGTTCAGTAATTTGTTATATTTACGTGACTGCAACCATGACCTCCTTACATTTAGACAAGTTTGAATGTAAGGGGGAGGCATTTTATAGACACAAATATAATTACATTTGATTCATATGCAGTAAAATTAATGTTTACTAAATCTGTGAACCACCCAATTGAGATTCTGTTAGAAAATGAGTTTAATACCTTCTTGTACTATTGAAAACTTAAGATATGGTGAACATTGTTCTATCGGCCTTCGTGATCTGGTGCAGAAACAAGTAACTGTGAGAACGAGTCTTTCAACATGGCAACTTGGAAAAGAGGACAAAGACCATCGATCATTAATGTTGAGAGAAAATCTTTGGGCTTTCTCAACACATATTTCTTAGTAAATCACATTAAAGGACATGTGGCTGATTCTTTGACAATCTACCTCTCGATGAGGTCACCAAAAACAGGCTCATTGCCCTTTGCCCTTTACTTCGATTCAATACGTGAAACAATGTTTCATTTAGTACTAAGTCAGGAAGGCACATACATGTGTATTAGTCCCTTTTTTTGCTGCTACCCTCTGAGTTTAAAATACAGTTCAACCCCTTTTGAGATAAACTACCTGAAGTAGTTTACGTGGTACTGTGAACAAAATGCTTCCTAAATGATGCGTTGTTCACTGAACAACGTCCTGTGCCTATTTCCATTTTATTGCTAGAATGGAATTAATGCAAGCGGAGAGGTAAAGGCGCCAAAGTCATACAGTTGCTGATGTTTTCATGTTTAAAAGGTATTTATTGATTTATAAAGACAATAATCATATTATCTCAGCGTGCCGAACTTACACGATGTGAGTATTTTGTGTACCTGTGTTTTGAAACAAGTAGTATCATAATGGGCTTGTGAGACTGCGATCACCGCTCAGGGTTAATTCATTCTATAGCCCCTGACTTTTCCTTTTTTTGCAAACGCCCATGCATCCGCGATAAATCGCGGTGAGTTCTGAAGCAGGTTCTTCTCGACAGCGCCGATCGAAAGTTTCCAAACCGAAAACCCCATGGCGTCCTTCCGCGAGAACCTTGCTACCATATCAATCGCGACTCTGCCTTCACCGTCGATAATATTGTCTGGCTCATATGATTCATGTACGCTGTATAGGATAGTTTACTCTAAAAAATAGAGATTTTGAGTTGCTTTAATTCTAAAAGAGGAATTAAAATTTCTTGGATTAAAGTTCCCAACAGTCAAATTTGGTCACCGCCGATGTAAAAAGTACTCGAATTATTGTTGGTAGACGTGCCAATTAATAATTTTGAGATACAGAATTGCCATGACAGCCGCGACCATGATTGATAAACGCGTGTATCATCACGTATGAGATTTCCATGATTGATAAAATGAGATATTTACTCTAGAATCATTTCAGAAAGAGAAATTTCACTAGCAAAAATAACAGGCAATGAGTCACAATTCTAAAAAAGATTCGATTTGACATCGACACAAGGGGTTGGGGTGCATTATGTGTTTTTCGTCAACGCTGTTAAGTTTGTATACGAGTTCTTTTCTCCCACGTGAAAGAGTTCGTCGTGGCCTAATAGAATAAAGTGTTGCATTTGATCGAGACACTTCAGGTTCGAATCACGCTCGCGGAACATTATTTTTCTTTATTATTTGAGGAAACGTAAAGCTTAGGTTGAGTTGTACATGAAATATGAAAGTCAGATGTGACGATAAACTTTCAGTGTTGATTGCACTACCAGTCATGTATAATTGTTTGAGAGGTAACCTGGTTGGAGCAACCTCTGGCTTTCTAGGACGTCGTTTAGCACTCTAGGAGTTTATCAACCATGATAAATGTATACAATAGAAAAAAAATAAAAAATAAAAAAAAGAGTGAAAGCTCCGCTCGAGAAACCTTCGGTTTCCGCTAGCGATGCCATAGCACAGGGCGCTGACCGACGCCGCAAAGCTACCAGCGAACAAATGGAACTTCGTTGCGACTGCATAGATGTCGCAACAGTCTGCACGGGAAGACCTCATACTGGGTTTCAAACAAATGTTTGCGCCGATAATCAGGCTTGCGCGGGAAACCGCAGAACAAGTGGCAAAGATGATAAGAACATAGACACAACCTGTTCCGATTTTAAAGACAGCCAAACGCGTCAAAGATATCAAGAAAGGCACGATAAACCGCTGCGGCCATTTAACGCTTGCCACCGGCGGTGGAGAGAATTAAAGAAAACCAAGATGCGACCAGGGGCGACATCGAGAAAATCCGAGAGGATGTTGGTATGGTCGCAAAAGGCACCCGTATACTTGACAATGAAGTCAGAGAGGCGATTGCGAATATTGTACGGCCACAACCACCCCCGTTCCAGTCAATGATGAAATCACCGCGTCAATTATTTACTGAAGAAGGTCGTCAGTGGATTTTTGAAAATCTCGTACGTGCCGCTTTGTTCAGACCCCACAACTGGAAAGAGCTCGTCTTGAAAGTGCCAGGAAGGGCAAATGATGCAGAGATGGACAAAATATGGTACAAGTAGGTATTTAGGGAGATTAATAGGAAACCACAAGCCTCAGGTGACGAGTGGAAACTTTATGTAAGCATGATTAATAAATTTGCAGATGGAACCATTGAACAAGGCAACAAATGGTTTAAAGAATCTATGATAAAAGTAGACCCGGGAAAGAGCATGAAAAGAGGAAACGGTGCCACTCGTCCACCCGAACCCGAACAACCTAGTGCAATTCCCAGGCGGCAAGCATAACCTAGTGAAATTCCAGGGCGGCAAGCACATTTTAGTGAAATTCCCGCGTGGCGTATTCGCCCTTGGCGTCGACTAGGTCTCAGTGAAATCGTCCATTGTCGAAAAGAATTTAGTAAAATTTTCAGGCCGCAAGCACAACCTAGCGAAATTCACAGGCGGCGTCGGCTACATCGTAGTGACATTCCCCTGTGGCGTCCACCTGAACCTGAACCGCCATGCGAACGTCCACCTCACTCCTAACTCACATACGAACCCGAACGTGAACCCGAACCCACATCCGAACCCGAACTTGAACTCACATCCGAACTCGGACCCATGTGACGAGAAAAAGAAAAGGCCAAGCGGTGAAAACAACTTGGAAAATTTCGCAGGCGGCAAAAAACAACTACATGTAGGAAAAGGCTTTGTTGAACCGGTTCTCCACGTGTGTTACCCGCAACAGGTCCACAACTTGTAGACAGGTTGGAGAACGCTCGTGGGGTCCGTTCGCGCCGGCAACAACACGCCAGAAGTCATCACTGAGGCCACATCGATTTGTCAGCTATTGCTCACCGACAACATCATGGACTCAAAGACGTTTCGTGCATTTATGCATGAACTAATTGAAGACATTGATGATGTATATAGCACCGATGATGCGTTTTGAAGGAATTAAAACACTTCGTATTTTACGCAAAATCAATGCCGCGATGCAGCGTGTCGTTGGGAATACAACTTGAGCTTCACCGCGATGATTACAATCTCGTCAACGAAGCCAGAATTCCACGTTGTTTTTCCGACGCCAATTACCGTGAGGGAATGCCATACACTCGAGATCGCACTAACGTCGTTGAACGTTTATTACAGTTGGCCTAATATTCGATCGCGGCCGTTCTAAGCCCTCGACGCGAATGACTAACTTGTGTTCTCGTCGGACCCGGGCACAACATGGAATGTTGTTGGACTTCCCACGGGCGCGTACGCCATTGAATCAATCAATGATGAGATCCGACGAAGGATTTCGTTGGTGACCGGCAAAGACTCTAAAATCTACATATGTGTGCACCAGCCCACACTCAGCTCTGCCATCTCGACTGAATCTCCACAGTAGGTGGTTGACATTGCACAGTCGTCGCTGAGAACGGTTCTTGGTTGGCCCGAATATATTTCCGAGATTCCCGCGGAAGAACAAGTTTTACGCGCAGGACCCGGATGGTCCGGATACCATATCACGCCAGACATTGTTAGGATTACCTCGACGATTCAGGTTAATCTAACCTGTGACGCCAGCAGTGGCAGCTACCGTTCAGGTTCATCAAGTATCGCGTTCCAGGGTTACATATTTTGTTCGTGTTCTCCCCGAATGCGCCCCAAGTGATCTGCTCTCGATTACTCCAACGGCGCTTATGTATCTTCCATGCAACAATCCCGATTGATGCACGTTCGTTTTTCCCTCGTGGACCTCCGCGGAGAGACTCTGACGATACAACTGTTCATTAGAGATTGACCTGACATTTAATGTATACAATGACTGCCGTGGTCGACATGCATTTTAATGCACGTGTAAATGCTCCTGGTGTTAATAACAGATGTATTGCTGTGATACTCTCCGACAATACTCTGTTGTTGGAGGGCTCGGGTGGCCGAATGAGGGTCATTGACACGCCTGTGGAAAACTTGTAGTTGTTTTCTTAAAACTCCTAGTTATTTTTTTCGCAAACACATAATTGAACCTGCAACGTTTCGAATAAAATGTCCCACCAGTGTAAATTTGTCATACTGAGCCAGGGTCAAATCAAAGGATCTCAGCCGCGATGAAAAATACAAACCGAAGTTCATTTGAAACTTCCACGCTTATCCGGGACCACCCTACTGATGCTGACAACAACGCAGGTGCAACAGTTCGAAGCAGCCAAACGGAAACGTCATATGATACCCTCGAGTTTTCAGAGGCCGGGTCACGCGATGAAACACGACGGCGTAATATTTCCATTCCTCGCGGCCATATCAACACTATTGGCAGTTGCTGCTCTCGCGGTTGCAGAAGCAGCTGCGTTAGGGGCCGTCAGAACCGCCTATGGGGTGGCCGTGAAAAAGGCTGTCGAGGGGGTGGGGGAGAAATCTCCGGAGCGTCAACAAGAAAAAAAAAGGAAAAGGTGTTCGACTACCCGGGCGTGGAAGCCAAAGGCTCTCGATCCGAAGAATTCTTGACCATTGACCAATGTTGATTTACTCGCGATGGCAAAATCAATCAAACATTTCCGAGGGGCCTTCATGCGGGATTAACTTGCGTCGATGATCCTCCGCACGTGGGAAACCGGAATCGTTGACTTGCATTCATCAACAGGACCTGTAACTCATTGGGTCGCGTGCACAGTAACGCCGTGATATCTTTTGTATTTTAACACTTACCGGCTTGCACCGCCAAGTGAAGTCGTTGATTATCTACGCAGACGCGGAACGTCAACAAACGGATTTTCGCCACGGCTGTTTTATTTATTGCTGCCGTTGCAAACTCGAATAGACGGCCCAATATGTGGACATCTCGTCGTTGGATCACTGCTTGCACTCGAGAAAAGCCCGACCCCGCGCGCTTGTTGATTTTGTATTGTCAAAGACAACATCCCCTAGAAGCTACACCTAAAACATATACGATGCCAGTTGACATTTACGGACGCGCGAGCGCATCTACCCGAAGGGGAGACGCCGATGTGGATTTAACCAGGTTCAACAACGATGTTCTAAAGCAGCGAGGAGCGATCGCGAAAAACCTGGCCTAAATCACAGAGAACCAGACAATCGGAGACTCTGGTGTGTCGATTGCCTTCATCAAAGACTACGTCGACATACACATGGGATCAGAAGTTAAAAATCTGGCGATGAAATGAGTTGAGATCTTATCATGAATGAGAATCGAATCTGACGAATGCAAGAACCCATCGACGATGCTGATGCTGCAACAAAGCAATGCGTGAATATAAAAGTCAGCGAGCGCTAACCTTGTCTACATGGCTGACGCGACGCTTGCAGAATTGGTTCCGGGCGATGATGGAGCTTAGCTAAATCGGAGGACAGTGTGTTGGGTCTGCTGGGAGAGTGTGCCAACAGCGATGGTGACTTTGTTTCACTCGTCGTCCACTCGTCGACGAATATCTGCGTGGTAACGGCGTTAATAATCCCTCGTATATAATCAAATTTAATCTACGCGTGGATCAAATAGAAATCGACCGTTTGGACCACCCTGATGTACCAATACCAACTCGAGGCCAGCCTGGAATCATCGCATTATCCCACGAAAACACCTGGTCGCGGGCAACTTTGCCCCCGGAGCTAAAACCATCCAGGGATTTTTTCTACAACGATGAAGTAATATTCACCAACAAATCCACTGCGATAAAATTCTCCGTCAGTTATATCGAACTAACTCGACCGGCTAAAGAAAAATCCAGACTGATATTCACCAAAACGCGCTTGCCCGTGTAACAGTCCTTGGATGAAAACTAGAACGATCGTTGACTGAACAAAACAAGGGTGTAATGAATGTAGTTCTAGGTAAACCTGGAAGCATGCACACAATCTCCAGAGACATAAATATTACCCGGGAAAATATTTTCTACAATTGCTTGGTAGTTGTACCAGTGAAAAAAGGTAATTGGTTTGAAGTGCGTGTGCGTGTTGCACCCGGACGTGATGAATCTTTACAGGGTCTACCCCCGGATCAATTATACTTCGTAGTGCGATTTCATAGAGACATAAATATTCCCCGGTAGAATATTGTATACAATTGCATGGCAGTTGTACCAGAGAAAAAAAGTAATTGGTTTGAAGTGCGTGTGCGTGTTGCACCCGGACGTAATGAATCGAAGATAAAATGATTTCCACAGCCGAGTTGGAAACAGTGTTGGAAAACGTGCGTAGATACGGAACAGGGGCGCTTGCGCCATCGAGACAGAACCGAAACAGGCAATTGATTTGCATGCAGTAAAAATCGAGTACACGTTTGAAACCTTCGGTTTTCGCGGGTGATGAAGTCATCGACGGCGATCGCAGATGCCTCGACGACCTTTGATCGTTTGCACCTTCAGTTCTCGCGGGAAACCTTCAAGAAGAATCTGTTTCAGAACATTTATCGCCGATGCATGGGCGTTTATAAAAGGGGAAAAATTATGAGTATAGATAGAATTAACCCTGATCATCGACCGCGGTTCAAAATGCTCATTATGATACTACTAAACGTCACCGAAAAAAATACAAACAAAGTGTCTAATTGTGGAAGTATTAAGCTGCCATCGACGTGACGAGATAGTTATATTGCATACGTGATCAAGACGACGTCTTGTACTTGAACAAGACGAATTACATACTGCAATTTGTTGACATGATTATGTAGACAGGACGAAAACTTTACATACTTAGGTTGCTATATTGTGGCAACATGTCAGTAGGACAACACAGATAGACCACTTTATATCCATGTCTATATAATCATGTCAACGCATTGCAATCGGCAGCTCGTCTTTTTGACGTAAAAGATCATCGTCTTAATCACCTATGTTATAGAAATATCTCGTCTTGACAATGGGAGCTATCTCATAGATGCCGATGTGTTAGATAATGAAATTTTCTTCATCCAACATATGTTATTCAAAGTCTCTCTCTCCATCTCTCTCTCTCTCTCTCCCTCTCTCTCTCTCTCTCTCTCTCTCTCTCTCTCTCTCTCTCTCTCTCTCTCTCTCTCTCTCTCTCTCTCTCTCCGTTATATATTTATCTCCAAACACTTATACGACATAAAAGTACACTTAAAAACCTTGCATTGGTCCTTTACCTGTATGCTAACAATGACTGACAGCGGCCATACAGCGTTAATCAGATTACAATAAAACGAAAGTGAAACAAGTTGCCGTACTTAACCGAACTTAGGGATTGGATTAAAGAGGAAATCCGGACTAAAGTAGAATGTGTACTCGGTAGAGAGATGTTCATTTTATTTTTTCATATCTAAGTAATTTGAGCACAATCGGTCATTAGTTTAGGAGAAATCAGCCTTTAATTTCTCAAGTTTTCCGACACAGGAGGTGACCCTTGATCAATTTGTTGCCCGGATTTGTGCAATGCGATTCAACATCTTAAACCGTTGGCCTACTCACACTAACTAATAACACGAATAAAAGGCCTACTCAATCTAACTAAAAACACGAATAAAAGGTCTATCACACTAACTAATAACACGAATAAAAGGCCTACTCACACTAACTAATAACACGAATAAAAGGCCTACTCACACTAACTAATAACACGAATAAAAGGCCTACTCACACTAACTAATAACACGAATAAAAGGCCTACTCACACTAACTAATAACACGAATAAAAGGCCTACTCACATTAACTAATAACACGAATAAAAGGCCTACACACACTAACTAATAACAAGAATAAAAGGTCTATTCACACTAACTAATAACACGAATAAAAGGCCTACTCACACTAACTAATAACACGAATAAAAGTAACATAGTAATAATAGTATTGATATATTTTTCATGTATAAACGAACTTATTTAATGTATTTCTACACACAGACAACACACACAGACACACACACACATATATATATGTATATATATATATATAAATCGTCGACAGTTGCAAGATTTTGATTGAGACATGTGGATCTTGTATCGATTTTGTATAAATTATTTGTGAAGATTTATTGATTTACTGCTATAAAAATGTAGAGATCTTATGCATACATATTTCTTTTAATTAATATCTATCTTATTAAATATAGTGTGCAAAAATTAAGTAAATACAAAAATACAGAAGATGGCTGACGAATGTAGACTTGCACAAAAAAGTATATATCCCAAATATTATCACCAGCGAGATGTGCCGGTGACACGTCACCGGAAGAGAAAGGGAGTTAATTCAGTTCGTCTCAGAGTGCCTGTAATAATTAAATTTTTGCATATATGCTGATTATCTGATTAGCCATAACTTTGAAAATTGTTATACTTGCTTATAATCTAATGAGGATTAATATAATGTTTACACATTTGAAGGCCGGATTTTCCCTTTAAGTATTATGGACAATCAAATAAAAAATTTAAAGGTTGAAAGTAATCGGACATCATCGAAAACCATGTTCAAGGATCTGGCATAAAAGGATTGTTTAAAACTAACTTTAACTTTCAATCACGGTCCAAATAAGATGGGTCCATCTCAACGGACCAGACAGCATATGTAACATTGCAACTGAGGCTAGTTTATTTTCACTTGAAGTCATGATGAGCATTTTAGACCCGTCAGCATTAAAATCTTTATTTTTGACTTAGGAAAAAAAGAAAGAACGGCCTTGTAAAACACACACACACACACACACACACACACACACACACACACACACACACACACACACAGACGAAAAAAAAGTCAAGGTGATGCCATCTGGTAGTATCACAGCTGAAGAATCAAAGCATGAATGATCAGATCAGATCAGGTAGTCAACCGAAGGTGACTCTTCGGGACCAGGAGTATCATCTTTCTCGACTCGACGGAAAAGGCAGACGGTATTCCGATTAGTCTAAAGGTGATACGTATCGTGTGGAGACATCAGTGACGATACAGGACTAAAACATTTATATCGCCAACATCGGATCTCAGTTTAATGGACGACATTGTTAACCTATGATTTGAGTTTATTGAACGATATATAGGTATTACATAACAAATATAAAATTTTTTTATATGTGATCGTGTAAATTACATATAATAGTCCTTTCAGTATGCGTTTTAGCTTTGTCAATATATTGTTGGAATCAATCAAGCATATCGAGTATAAATGACATTTATGAAATACATGTGTATTCATAAGCAGTACGCTCGTCGTAAGTTTTCGTCTGTCATGGTGGTAGTGATATCACACAATATTTCAAGTCTCGTTCGAGCAAACCTCTCACGTGGATTCGTGAGATCTTCGCCTTACGAGGGTCTGGTAAAGGTCTATACAAACGATTGTAACGCTCAAAACGAGGCTTGCCAAAAATCTGGAAAAGTCGATGATTGGTTGTCAGATTTGTCAGAGTTCATAATAAAAAGTTAGATCAGGTAAATACACAATTTTCATATTTTTGTTTATGCTTAGTACTGACCACATAAAGTATGTATAGGTAATACAGAATTTTGCTTATGCACAAAGAACCTTGCAAATTGTAAACTGTAGCACTAATTCAGTGAGAACATAAAAGGGGCACGCATTATCCGCTTTCGCACCAATATGTTCTACAAAGTCCAAAGCCTATTATAAAAATATATTGCTTATGCACAATAGTGCCAATGGACTTTGCGGTACAGCTTGTGTATTTTTTCGGAGAGGAATATAATTGAAAACAAAGAAAAAAGAGACATCTATCGGTAACTATCGATTATAGAGATCTTGACAAACTCTCGATCGGCGTAGATCTATTGGAGTCACTCGAGAGTCTGGTTGAACGAGACTAAAGGGATCTCAGACCTTGTCTAATAACGATGCTCGTTCTGTCTTTGATCAACTTCGTATTGCATAATGGTTATTTGTGTGCGATTTGCTCGACTGGTTTCAATAGGACCTTTACCAACCGAAAAATAAACATGCAAACCGAGGGCGAGATATAAATAATGTCGACAAGCAAATGTAAAATATGCAATTTGCAAATTTATGACTTGATGCCTTTCTTTTTTGTGAATGTATTGACTAGTGTTACAAGCCAGGGGTCTTAGAGAAGCTAGTTTATAAGGTTTCTCTCCTCAGCTTCGCAATTTTTGCACAGGGTTAAAAATTAAAAGAATAAAGGTATCCCTCCTGATCTACTTACTGGTAATCCTTGCTTATGTAAAGAGAAATTTGTATATCGTATGGTAGGTTTAAATGACGTACAATTTAAATTTTTTTTTTTTTTTAGATCTGAATGATGGCGTTGATTTGTGTGTTTAAGAGTACACAGCTAGGCCTTACTTCTGATGCGAATAGAATAGAAGATGACTTGCTCTTCGTTGTTATTTTCACTTTCTGAACTTCAGAGGTAAATTACGAAAAAGGGCGACAACTTTTTTCTTTTTTGATATTTTAGAATTGCAATGCATACACGGTGAAAATTCATTTCTGTATTTCAAGTACATTTCCCAAGAATAGAGAAGCGGTCATTTTCATCAGTTAATAGCTTCAGACAGCACTTAGTTCTCCTAACAGTAATCAAAACTAAATGTCAATTCAGTGGGTGAAAAGCATGTAAATGAATGTTAACTTTATGTACATTATTAGAGATATACAGCAACAACCTTGCCCTGTTCCTTGACAAGTTTGAACGGTGCTCCAAAAATTGTGCATTGAAACCTCACTTTACATCAGGACAGAGCAGAAAAGAAAATGTCAAGCAAACTGCGTGAGTTTGGATTGAAGTTCTTGTTTCCCCTATATTTCCAAGGGCCTTAAGACAGCAGTCGCTGTCACTGAAGGGTTCTAAAACGCGTTAATACTACAACATTTTTTTCTTCTCATTAATAAAAGGACCACACATTTATGAGATTAATTTCACAGCTGTATGGTTATCCCTACATAACATTGGTATGATTTATCAGTACACAGTTCTAAGCCGTTGATTGATATTTCATGCCAAGTAGCACAAAACAGACCATAAATACCTAATACACGGATATATATCTATCTCTAATTACTAAACATTTAATAGTGATAATATCATGAGATATCCTTATATTTAAAAAGAAAAACGAACAAGGGCAAATTTACGAAAATAACCCATGTTACTATGAAGTCTCGTTGATACCGTTCAATATGACGATTGTACCTACTAATTGGTTAATTACTTAATTTGAGAAATATCTTCCCAGAACATTTCTCAATAATCAAACAAATAATCACTCGAATCAATCGAATTTCTAAAAGTATATACAAACAGCACATATCCTAGATTTGCTACAATTAGTATTGAAATACAGTCATACATAATGTAAAGGAAAACGTGACCGCTTGTTTGCAGTGGTGGAAACAGAAGAATTCTTTTAACAAATCTGTGAACTTGACTACCTCTTATGCAAACCTAACGACCCTTTTGTATCCTTGATATGATCAGATAGGAAGATACCCATTTAATTATGTTGGATAAGCTATGATATGAAAGTCTTTACAATCATGCCCGGCAACAATTTTCAATAGGGTAGCTGGTACACTTTTTAGCCATTTGGCTGCCAATATCCTTGATATATTAACTACATCAAATCAAATGTAGTGACTTTTTCATATTTCCTGGAAACGTAATATGTACTGCAGATCACCACAAACATTTTTGTTACATGGTGGAGAGGTTTATAAAGAAACGTAAGACACAGCGTAGTAACTTATCATCTAAAATCAGTAAATTCATAAATTTTTGGCAGGTGCAAACTTTCGATTTACTCAGATCCTACCCTTAATTTAAGCATAAGATTTCTCAAAAACCGTTATGACAGAATTTCTCAAAATTAATTTTTAGCTATAATATTGAGATCTAAAACACAAATGGCAGGCTAAAAGGATCTTTTTCACTATCAAAATCAAAGTCAGAAACGGATAAAAACCGAGTCCTCCGCCTACTCGAATGAGTCAGATTACTGATTTTGATTGGCTGAATGACAGTGCTGACGTCATAGTAAAAATATGGATTACCAACCCTCACCTCCTTCCGCGTCATTGGAAATTTCATTGAACCAAACTCAGTTCAAATCTATTTTATTTCCGTAAGTGTTACAATGGGATTGGGCTACAAGTTCTCACAACTTGGAAAACGCCATTTCTCTACAAAAAGTTCTACGTTATACATGGATAGCGACAAACGAATATTACAATATGATACTACTAGAAGAAGAAAAAAAAGAAGATCTTGTTCATGAGAGAGAGAGAGAGAGAGAGAGAGAGAGAGAGAGAGAGAGAGAAAGAGAGAGAATTTGACAGTAGCAGGAACAAGTAATGTACGTGACTGTGATTGCCAATTCTAGAGAGCTAGAAGCGCCTTCGTTGATTTAAAAGGAGAAAGGTAAAAATAAAGAGAGAAAAAGAAAATATAGTGTCCTATTTTTGAACAGTTACATAAAAGGCTTGGTTTCTTTTATACAAGTTTGAATTATATGAAATAAACGCAAATTTTCATTTACGGACAAATCCGATGACCTACTTATCAGAGCATTTATGATTAATGTTAGTGAAAAAAGGCTTTTAATCAGCTATGTAATTTGTCCTCCAAAAAAGTTGTGTGTGTGTGTGTGTGTGTGTGTGTGTGTGTATGTGTGACTTTGGTCCTCTGCGTGATACGCACGATAAACACTTCTTTGAATTTTTTTACATAACTTTGTTGGACTGATGGCAGCATAACATAGATATATAGTTAACCTGTTTTAGACCTGTTTTTTAATTTTGTCTTCTTTTTTTATTCAATTGTTTATCCGTCGCTTGTTTATTTCCCCGTCATTTAAACATGTAGGAGTCAAACATTCTTCTTGGCTTTGTGTTTAGTGTTTGTTTTGTGGATGTAAATTGTTTCTTCCCCTAACGAAGACCTTGTTTAGCTCGAAACGTTGGGATAGTTTTGTATTTTCGCCGTTTTCAATTTTTGTGTCATTATATAGATAGGCATTTTCAAGGTGGCTTTGCGATCACTTATTGTCTCCTCAGCTGAACTGACTCCAGAGTGTAAGATCTCAATAGTTTGAGAAATTAGTATAGGAGTTAGTAATGTTGACGAATGGTCAGACACTCTAGTCGGCTCAGTTATGACGTAGGATAATAACATCTCTGAGGTTTTATATTAAGCGCTGAGCAAGTCCTCATTACAATAACCCAAAATTAGAATGGTATCAGCAAGTCCTCATTACAATAACCCAAAATTATAATGGTATCAGCAAGTCCTCATTACAATAACCCAAAATTATAATGGTATCAGCAAGTCCTCATTAAATAACCCACAATTAGAATGGTATCAGGAATGTTTGATGCTTGCTCAAGGCTGACGTATAATACATCCCAGTATAGTAATAGTGCTGAGTGGGGGTGGCAAATTACGTAAGTGAGCTATTAGAACGTTTGCTACTCGTCAAGTCTGACGGAAACATATGATTTTGATTTAGCTCAATGTCCCAGGATAAGATGACAAAAAGGAACATCTATAACACATATATGATAGGAAAAATGACGTCCGCATTGACACTCGAATAATCTTTGGCTCTAACGGTACCATGATATTTTTCAAAATCCCAGAATAGTGGGCATATTGGTATAAATATATCATAACATGCAGACTGTAGGAGTAAGGTCAATATGAACATAGGTTTAATTGCATCCTTGCCAGATACAAAAAGGAGATGTATGAACCAAACATCCTTATGATTTAGCATCTTATTTCTAGGTACACTCCTATCTTGATTGAGGAAACCTCCCCGATTCTACCTGTATCACCTAAAAAAAAAACATATAAAGAAGACAATGTTAAGAAATTTCTGAAGGCAAACATTTTGTATTGGCCTTGGAGACGCGTTGTGATATATAATTTGAACTCCTCTCTATTGAATCTGATATCTTCCGGAATGCAAAATTACTCGATTCTTTGTTAGCTTAAAGCTGAACTATATAAAGAAATAAAAATTAAATGTGTTTGGAGTAGGAGTTGAATCAAAATACAATCACCGACATAAACGCAACTTCCAGAGTGAGGTGGAAGGTCATCGTTGCATAAATAGGTGCAATTTAATTTTCTTAAGCTTCAAAATCATCTATAAATGTAAACATTCTATGTGGTATACATTCTCAGGGGAAGGGGGCGACGGGTGAGGAATTTACACAGCTCTTACAAAGAGTATTGAATTTCTTTCTCACATGGTGCAAGTACCTAAAAGAGTACTTGAGCCTTTTGCGCAGGAATTCACTTTGAAACCAGCTGTCTAATTTGTTAAACTGTGTACATATACTAACAAAGTCTTTAGTAAGGTCTGATAAACATATCGCTTGCTAAATCTCAAATGTTTTTTTTTTGGCGTCCATGGTGATTGTAACAAACGTTGTCGAGACTTTCTTTCAAATATATTTTCAATCAATGCTAAAGGAGCATATGTTAGTTGAAATGTTCTTGACTTGATAAGTGGAATTTATCTCTTTCAAGGTGTATTGTAGAAACAGATTATTACAACCGGTCAATTATGTCCTTATGGGTGTAGACATAACTCGTACGTTTACTCTGTTAACTATTTTAAAATTTTCCCACTATTTATGTCACAATTTAAACACTAGACTGTTTTTTTTTTAAAATTTGAATTAAGTAAAACTAATGAATCTGCCGAACAAAACTGTGTCTAATCTAAACTTGACCAGAGCTCATTTGTTCATTGTGGTGTTCATCCACAATATATATATATATATATATATATATATATATATATATATATATATATATATATATATATATATATATATATATAATGTTCACAAATGTATATAATTCAATGTGTGGCTAAGTGTTATACACTGAAACTTATACAATTATTTTTATACATATAAATTACCATATCTGAATATGTATATACGTCTTGACAAATTTTAAAATCTATCTGATCATGTCACCTGAAGACAACTTCTAAAACACCCTTCATTTGTGGATTTACTGGTTGATGGTACATGTGTGTACGATCGCGCCACCGTCGTCTGTTCAGGTAGGAGCTCTTAGTGTATGCGCCCTCAAAAAAAAAAAAAAAAAAATTGATGTCTTCATCATCTACTGCACGTAAATGTTCAGAGGCAAAATTTCTAAGTTACCAACCTCAGCTTTTGTATAGGCTACCGAAGTTTCAATAATAACCACATTTAACGCTAACTTTACAAGCACCACTTCACTATCTATTGACCTTAACATGCCCGAAAGTTCATTCATAAAAGTTCACCTATACACACGTTAATTGCCCGGGTTTTCATTCATAAACTTTCTTAGGTTGACAAGGCTGAGCTTATCACAGCCCGATTTAATAAGGGGGAAATAGACAGGCATGTTGAAAAATAAAAGGTCTTTACCCGTGGACGTGGGAGCGGCTTACTGCGTGGGTGACCGCATAGTTAACTGTCATTTTCTTGTTTCTTAGGGATAGGTAGTCTTTCGACAAGAACAAAACATATATTTATCTATTCCATAAAACTGTATAGTCTAATTGATTGTAACGCTAATTATGAAGTACACTAAGTACTTGACTTAAATAAATCACGGCACCAAACTGTTTTGCAAAATGACCTTAAATAGAAAAAATTTCTTTACCTATCGAGTTACAGATAATGGGGTGTTAACGTTTTCTTTTTGATCAAAATCGACGTGATTTTTAAAGATTACTTTTGTGTTTGTTTGACAGTTATTGTTATCTTATCACATAAATAAGGCCATATCTGTAATAATGATGAGTATATATCTGATTAGTTTCGAAATAAAACACAATAAAAGATTAAAATGTTTGATGCTCAAATATGTTGAGTCTTTTCCGTCAGTAACCATGTGGAATATCTCCCATTCCTGAAATAAAACTACAAAATATGTAAAGAGTAAGGATAAAATAGAGATATATTTAAGAACTTTTCATTGAGTTTATATTTCTTCATATCTTTAGAAATAAATATATAATAGAGTGCAGTGGAGTATGCTCAATGTTCATCTACATCGCATGTAGCTTTCAATGAATGACTCAGTGGAGTATGCTCAACGTTCATCTACATTGCATGTAGTTTTCAATGAATGACTAAGTTCACAATGTTAAATATGGTTATTAGCTCAGTTGGGGTCAGAAAACGGCCCTTTTTCAACATAGTCGTTCGAAAGGGGTAAAAAAAGATGGACGTTATTCAATATAGTCATTCAAAAGGTATCATAAACGGCCCTTATTCAAAAGAGTCATTTAAATATAACTTTCATTCTGCCATTTATCAGCGATACGCTAAATTTTATTTCTATACTGATTATGGTGTTGCAAGAAGATTCTCCAAGAAGGTCCGCACCTGATATTGAGTATGATAATGGCTGTAGTATAGGACACATAGCCATACAGGAGCTTGGAGGAGAACAAAATGAATAAAATTATGTCTTTTAGTTCCAGTAGCTTTCTGTGCACACAATTAGGCACACAATCCTCCAGTCCGGTGTGATACTTGAGATACATGTATTTCTAGAGTTTTAAAATGGAAGAAGGCAAGAGGAAAAACTATAATTTAGAAAATGATTATCTCTTAAATAATTTGTTAATCTAGCGGAAAATTAGAGAATGTAGCAAGAAATCAGCTGACTCTAATCTGAGAACACACACACACACACACACACACACACACACACACACACACATATATATATATATATATATATATATATATATATATATATATATATATATATATATCGAGTCTGCTTTCCCCATGCATTACTCCTACTTATATGTTGTTATAGTTTCATATTCGGCCATTACTTTTGCTTTATGCATAATCTCCGAGGGATTGCTTCAATTATAGGTTATAGTGTTTCTTAAAAATGTATACATACTGACCTTGCCTACAATAAATGCATTCATTTAGGGATTGCTTCAATTGTAGGTTATAGTGCTTGTTAAAAATTTATATATACTGACCATGCCTACAAAACATTGTATTGTACACATCACGATAATTATACGTATGGTTGACATAAACGGATATATATATATATATATATATATATATATATATATATATATATATATATATATATATATATATATATATATATATATATATATATATATATATATATATATATCTGCAAGCTGCAAAACGAAAATGAAAATAACATGAAAATACAAACTCACTAATGAAATATGCCAGGGTCATCCATTATCGACATAAACAGACTTCATTATTATAGTATTCTCGTTTTTATCTGATTATTAACTGTTTTCAAAGAAAAATACTTTCATTCCATCGTTGCATTACGAGCAAATAAGGGCTATTGGTAATGCAATAATTACGAAAAAATTGTGGGTCGTCGACAACAGCAGACGGATAAATGTATATCGTCTGTTTGGAAAAAAAAAAAAAAAATCTAATATTATTGTTGGGACGAATGTCAAGGCCGTCGCCAGTAGAAGACAGATAGTGCGCATCGAGATAGAGAGCAGCGTAGCATGAATCTGGACCAAGGATTGAAACCAAACTAATCATAGAACTTTCTATAAAATCGATTATTTTATTAATGCACCTTTCTTGTTATTGGGGGAAATTTCCATTGCTAGAAAACGTCGCTTACTTTCAATTACAACAATGATACATTCTTTACGTGTTGTTGTCATGTACCAAAAAAAAACAGAAAAAAACAAAAACAAAACAGTGTTTGTTATAGAAATAAAAATAAGCCTTGTCAAAAATATGCGCTTATTTCATTTAACTAAAATCTAAACATATACATTGCTTATTCCTCTTTCAACTAGAAAGACCATTTATTCAAAAGGTTGTTGGATTTACTCGTGATATTAGAGACGATTAGATCAATGTACCGATTATTTCTCCAATTTTCTGTACACTGTTTTATTCTTTGTTTCCTTAGTTACTTGTCTGTCTGTCTTTTAAATTATCAGCATTCGGAACAATGTGTACAACACTTAAAATGTTGACAATTAAATATCATTCCAATTTCTTTTGTATTTCAAGCGATTAAGCGAAAGAGTTGTAATATATCTTTATTGTGTTTTTATGGACCAATTAATTCTTGACATAGTTTGCTATGTGGGTTTGCAATACATATAAAGATTGGATTGGTTTAGTGTTTTACGGCACATTAACAGTTTGATGGTTATATCATACAGCCGTAAGTAGATTAAATCGCTTTGTACAAGGACACACATCGATAGTTGATCCTGGCTAATCCTATGGGGGCAATTGAACCCGCATTCTATTGGTCACGAGTCCGGCCTAGCCACTGCGGCTTTCTTAAAGATTGGAGTTTTGAAGTGTGTGTGTGTGTGTGTGAGAGAGAGAGAGAGAGACAGACAGACAGACAGACAGACAGACAGACAGAGATATAGTATCAATGACATATGCCAATTGTTTCCAAAATCCTAATACATAAAATGGTATTAGTGAAATGAATAGAAGGAATGCTACCTCATACTTTGGGTATAGGAATATATGCCTTGTTATTCAAAGATCTGGGTTAGATGGTATCTAAAATGGTTTTAAGTTGAATGGCAACAATTTGGCCATAGTACACGTATCCATTCAGCCGTCTATTCAATGTACAAATGACATGTCCTTAAGGGTAGAATACAATCAGGGACAACTTTTATTGCAGTAGATATACAGATTATGGATTTCAATAGATACCCATGTAACATTCGACCCACATTGTTAGAACTGTCAACATTTATTCTTTGAAACAGGAAACCGTAATTCCACATGTCCATCGTATTGTCTTCCTTGTAATGGATAATGCTAATAGTCTACAATGTCGAGTGAATGTCATATGTCATTTATTTTATTCGTATCTGTCAGCAATTTTGTCTTATTGTTGCGATATTTGGGGATTTTTGAAATCTGAAAATATAGAACGGACACATAGAAGATATTGCAAGTGGTTATTGACGTTAAACTATCTACCAAAAATTTGTTTGTAAATGGAGAGTTGGGGCGATATCCAGTTTAGTAAATAGTTACATGCGCATCATTAAGTACTGGTTCAAATTGCTAAACACAGAAAATTGTATTCTTCGCAAAATGTACCAATTAATGCATACTGATTGCGAAGAAAAGAATGATAAAAATTGGGTTTTTAATGAGACAGATACTACTAATCTCAAACTTTGAAGAATATAAGTATTACCTTAAATCAGTCCAGGTATCTTCCTTTTTTAATCGCTTTTTAACCAAAGACATATTTCATTCTGATTGGAGTTCTGTAGATACTTCGAAAACTTCATATACATGTATATATATATATATATATATATATATATATATATATATATATATATATATATATATACAGATATAAAATATATCTTCGAAACGCTTCCTATCTTAGAATAGTTGCCAATGCCAGCCACAGAAAGGCTTGAAGTAAATTGAGGGTTTCATCACACTCATTTATTATCGAGACTGGTAGGCATGTAGGAAACGTACAGCATGCAAGGAAATGTGAACTTTGTGTAAATAATGATGTCGAAGATGGATACCGATTTGTCTTTATCTGTCGTCTATACCTCTCACTTTGAAATTCTTATATTGATCCATATTATTGGTAGAAACCAAGCATGTATAAACTACTACAGTTATTTAAAAATGAAGATTTAACAACTGTAAAAGAACCTAGGTAAATATGTGTATAATGCATTCCAGCTTAGATTATCCTCTCTCTCTCTCTCTCTCTCTCTCTCTCTCTCTCTCTCTCTCTCTCTCAAACGACCGTAATTGTATGAATATACAAACACATGATTTTGGTTTTGAAATTTAAAAGCCCTAATGTCAGCTTAATTGTCCCGCTTAGTCAAAGCCAAACTGGATTTTTTCGGAAATAGCTGTAGTGCTCAACCTTGGACTTTGATTTTTTACTGTTATTATTTTCTGAGCGTCTAAAGTTCTTAGAGGGTTTATACAAATAGTACACAACATCTGAATACTACTGAACTTGCCTACAACAACAAAAATGCATTAATTTAGTGGACGCCCATGTATTGCTGTATTGTAAGTATCACGATAAGTTAAACGTTTTGTTCAAATAGACACACACACACACACACACACACACACACACACACATATATATATATATATATATATATATATATATGCAAGCTGAAAAAAGAAAATGAAAATAACACGAAAATACATTACAAGGGTCATCTATTATTGACATAAACAGACTAAATTATTCGTGTATTCTCGTTTTTATCTGATCATTAACTGTTTTCAAAGAAAAATACTTTCATTCCATCGTTGCAATACGAGCAAATAAGGGCGAGTGGTAATATATTAATTAAGACAAATTATGGTACGTCGAAAACAGCAGACGGATAAATGAATACCGTCTGTTTGGGAAAAAAATCTAATATTATTGTTGCGACGAATGTCAAGGCCGTCCCCAATAGAAGACAGATAGTGCGCATCGAGATAGAGATCGGCGTAACATGAATCTAGACCAAGGATTGAAACCAAACTAAGCATAGAAGTTTCTGCAAAGTCGATACATAGTAATATACCTTTTTCATATGGGGAAAGTTCCATTGCTAAAAAACGTCACCTGCTTTCAATTACAACTATGATCCAATCTTTGCGTGTTGTTGAACTGCGCCAAAACAACCAGTGTTTGTCATAGAATTAAAAATAAACCTTGCCAAAAATATGCGCTTATATCATTTAACTAAAATCTAAACATATACATTGCTTATTCCTCTTTCAACTAGAAAGACCATTTATTCAAAAGGTTGTTGGATTTACTCGTGATATTAAAGACGATTAGATCAATGTACCGATTATTTCTCCAATTTTCTGTACACTGTTTTATTCTTTGTTTCCTTAGTTACTTGTCTGTCTGTCTTTTAAATTATCAGCGTTCGGAACAATGTGCACAACACTTAAAATGTTGACAATTAAATATCATTCCAATTTCTTTTGTATTTCAAGCGATTAAGCGAAAGAGTTGTAATATATCTTTATTGTGTTTTTATGGACCAATTAATTCTTGACACAGTTTGCTATGTGGGTTTGCAATACATATAAAGATTGGATTGGTTTAGTGTTTTACGGTACATTAACACTTTGATGGTTATATCGTACAGCCGTAAGTAGATTAAATCGCTTTGTACAAGGACACACATCGATAGTTGATCCTGGCTGATCCTTTGGTGGCAATTGAACCAGCATTCTTTTGGTCATGAGTCCGGCCTAGCCACTGCGGCTTTCTTAAAGATTGGAGTTTTGAAGTGTGTGTGTGTGTGTGTGTGTGTGAGAGAGAGAGAGAGAGAGAGAGAGAGAGAGAGAGAGAGAGAGAGAGAGAGAGTATAAATGACAGATGCCAATTGTTTCTAAAATCCTAATACATAAAATGGTATTAGTGAAATGAATAGAAGGAATGATACTTCATACTTTGGGTATGACAATATTTGCATTGTTATTCAAAGATCTGGGTCAGATTGTATCTAAAATAAGTAGAACGGCGACAATATGGCCATAGTACACGTATCCATTCAGCCGTCTATTCAATGTACAAATGATATGTCCTTAAGGATAGAATACTATCAGGGACAACTTTTAATGCAGTAGATATACAGATTATGGATTTCAATAGATACCCATGTAACATTCGACCCACATTGTTAGAACTGTCAACATTTATTCTTTGAAACAGGAAACCGTAATTCCACATGTCCATCGTATTGTCTTCCTTGTAATGGATAATGCTAATAGTCTACAATGTCGAGTGAATGTCATATGTCATTTATTTTATTCGTATCTGTCAGCAATTTTGTCTTATTGTTGCGAAATTTGGGGATTTTTGAAATCTGAAAATATAGAACGGATCGATAGAAAAAATATTGCAAGTGGTTATTGACGTTAAACTATCTACCAAAAATTTGTTTGTAAATGGAGAGTTGGGGCGATATCCAGTTTAGTAAATAGTTACATGCGCATCATTAAGTACTGGTTCAAATTGCTAAACACAGAAAATTGTATTCTTCGCAAAATGTACCAATTAATGCATACTGATTGCGAAGAAAAGAATGATAAAAATTGGGTTTTTAATGAGACAGATACTACTAATCTCAAACTTTGAAGAATATAAGTGTTACCTTAAATCAGTCCAGATATCTTCCTTTTTTAATCGCTTTTTAACCAAAGACATATTTCATTCTGATTGGAGTTCTGTAGATCCTTCGAAAATTTCATATATGTATAAAGATACAAAAGATATCTTTGAAACCGCTTCCTGTCTTAGAATAATTGCTAATGCCAGCCACAGAAAGGCTTTAAGTAAAGTAAGGTTTCATCACACCCAATAAAATATCGAGACTGCTAGGCATGTAAGAAGCGTACAGCATGAAATAAAATGTGAACTTTGTGTAAATAATAATGTCGAAAATGAATATTATTTTGTACTAATCTGTCCTCTATACATCTCACTTATCTGTCCTCTATACATCTCACTTTGATAATCTTAAATTTTGATCCTCATTTTTGGCAGAAACCAAGTGTTTATAAACTATTACAATTATCTAAAAATGACAATTCAACAACTGTAAGAACAAACTAGGTAAACATGTGTAGAATGCATTCTCTCTCTCTCTCTCTCTCTCTCTCTCTCTCTCTCTCTCTCTCTCTCTCTCTCTCTCCGGATGCACGTGTACACAGATTGTCTATCGCCATTATTCATTCATTTATGCAACATACTGTATATGCATTATGCATTGTATTCATTATGTGCTTTTGCACACGTCAAATCAATAAAGTTCTCTGTTCTGTTCTGTAAGATAAACAGCCCAAAAAATAAAAAAAATATATAAAAAAAGATTTTATATATGTCCTATGCAAAACACATCGGGTAAAAGATATTTTCAGCATGACGTCGCAAAGGCAATTCCATTATAAACAAGACAATAGGGAAATAAGTTTGAAATATCGCCCCATAGATATCGAACATGTTTTGTTTACTGGGCTGATTTATGTTGACCCCTTTTATCTGCCATCAAAAACAGTCGTCCTTTACGACGTCGATCTCATGAGATCTGACAAGATGTATACGCGAAGATATCTGTGTTCGTGTTGAAGTCTGTTATATTTTAACCAATAATAACCTTGAACACTGTTTGTGTACTTGATATGCCCTTGGGTTTCATGTTTAGTAAACATGTACTGTACACTGCAGGACACAAAAGACTTTGCATAATGGTAGGCATACATTATTCATACATGTAAAAAAGTTTGGGTAACCCAAAAATTCCTTGTTAATAATGACGTCCTAGGGATATTGATTTGGAAAATGGAATAAATAGAGAAAAAAGAGGTAAAGATATATATTACTATATTATGTGACCATACTTACATAACTTACCCCAGCTTGGCGTTATAAAATAAATAGCATGTTTCCTGAACAGTTTCTGTTCATAACGGAGATTAACAAAGTTGAGATAGTTAGGGAACCAGACAAGTTATAAAACCGTTTCAGTAACATTCAGAACTCGAATTCAAAACATTAGAAACCAGTGGCGGCGCGAGTGTTCGAGACGCCAAGGAGCAATGTTCTTTAGTGGCGCCCCTAATAAGGCGCTCGTGGGCAATGCTCTTTAGTGACACCCCTACTTTGCCACAGAGAACAGTTTTGATGTCAGTTGCCAACCTCCACCCCTCCATCTACGCCCCTGTTAAAGCAACAGCTCTCGACGGCGCTCGTCCACTCGCCTGGCGCCCGGGAGGAATTGACCCCCCCCCCCCCCCCCGCGACTCTCCCATCTCGTGCCGCCACAGTTAGAAGCTAATACATTCTTTTAAAAGAGTTACTGTGTTAAAACTCGTACTACTTTTGTGAATATTTCATCTTGTTGTTTCTTCCAATCGTAAAATATGGCTTATTTGTTCGTTTTTTTTTCTTGTTCTTTATTTTAAATGGTCGATTTATTATTCTGGCTTGATTTAGTTCACTGTCTTACCATTAATTCAGCATGCGTGTTTGTCAAACAAATTCTGTAGAAGATCTCGCAAAATGGTTTTGGTTTATGACATAGAACCTGTTGCTGTGTTCCCACTGTTTTAAATTTGCTTCCTTTCTTTAAGGAATCAGCATATAATATTGGTTTGATTATTACATTTTTACGATTCCCTTGACGTTAACTAATTTGTATATCGTTACGTTGAGTAAATATATAGAAACAACAAGTATCTATTTCACAGTCAAGGCTGAATTATGGCCGATTTTCATATATCAATTAAGCCAGTGTTTTAATACAGTTAATTTCTGACCCAGTTGATATTGACAATAAAACACCATTGACATTGCTGCTGCAGCATTGACGACCACACCAACCATTATAAAGTTTCTAGTTTGTATATGTACATCATATGAAGGGATGAAACAGCATTGTACTTTTAAAAATATGGGCCAGGGGGATAACAATATACGGGCCAGGATGAAATCACATGATTACCGATACATTCTAGCTATAATTATACAAGTTGTAATAATGATAAATTAATACTCAATAATTATACAAGTTGTAATGATGATAAATTAATACTCAACATTTTGAATATAATCAACTTCTTTTTAACACAGAATTGCAGCCAATAATTTAAAATTATTATATTCAAGTATATGTCTCCTCATTCTGTCAAATTTAGAAGAAAAATAAAAAAGCTACTGACTCTGAATTTAGTTTTTCATGCAAAAGTTAGGACTGAGTAGGAGTTGGTGCATAAATAAAGCTAGCTTATGCATTTTTTGCTTTTGCCAAGGAAGAATATGCACATAATTCAATTTTAAAACATTTTATTTTAAAAATCATTTTTGTAAGCTTAAGATCACTGGTTTGTTTTTCCACTCTCCTCACGGCTCATACTCTTTCAGAATATATCGCTGCCGTAACGTTGTTTTTACCCCCAGGTTGTCTAAGCCTTAATTCATGGTATCCTTGGATTAGTAGGATTTGTATACAAGAACCAAAACTGGTTCTTTCTCTTGTTGCCAGTTCATACGTTGAAACCCTATCAAGAACGAGGTAAAGGAATCAGACTAATATTGACGGCTCAGATGCATTGCGTGCTACCTTATAGCGTCATCGGCCTTGTGTTCCATCACTGGAAAAAAAAAATCCAAGGAGTTTTTTTTCCAGCATATTATACAAAATGTTAAGATTCTACACCAAAGACACATAAAAGCAAAGATTAGAGTAAATACAATATAAAGTAAACGTACTAAAGTTATCAAAGAGTATAGTTTTGACTCAAAATTTAGCATTGTGAAAATGGTACTGTACTACCAAGGAGAGGTAACCCACTGTAATGAGCATGCAGTTTTGTGAAGAAATCATTATGCACAAACAACAGGTACATTCCTTAGAAGGGAAATCAACACGTTATCACTCAGACCGTGTCATAACCTTTCCAAGTTTGTTTGTGTCAATAGTGAAAGATGCCTTGTGATGTGAGAAGCGTAATCTGCACTGGAATGCTTCAAATAGCAAGAGATGTTTTCATAGACAGGACTGGTATGAATTGTTCTTTCGAGATATAAGTTGTGAATTGTTCTATCGAGATATGTGCTGTGAAGTCATTTTCTGATACTCATGGAAGGAGTTTAAAGTTGCAAATCTTTTACTATATATTGATTTTAAATGAATGTTGCTACTTCTTTGCAATATTTTCTTTTGTTCTGACGAATCTCGGTTTGTTGAACTTTATCTCGTCCATCATTTAATGAGATACACGTACTTTGAATGACTCTCACGAAAGGCCTCAATCTTTTTGTTGTATATTTCGTCCATTCTTTTGTCCCCAGAGTGTAGTTCCAGAACCCCGTTCATTCTCTTTTTATATTTTCTAGCTTTTAGATCTTAAATCAGACTCAAATTTTGATCCCAACCCAGTTTACAGAAAGCACCAAATTTAGCGAACCGAATTCAGAATTATATTTTCTAAATCTAGTTGTTAAAACAAGCTTATCACTTCTAGTCATTCCAAATCAACATTGATCATGACTCTTACTTGAGAAAACCGGAAGAGACATAGTTCTAATCGTTGAAAGTACTACTTTTGCAATGTTTCCTGAAAATAGAAAAATTATGTATTTGTGTGGCTTTTTTGAGGCACCTTGCTTTTCTATGCGCTACTCGTTTGTAGCTAAAAAGAATATGCATCGAACGTCTCCAAAATATCCAACACATATGTACACTTTAGGAAATAATTCTACAACACACATATGTACACTTTAGGAAATCATTCTACAACACATATGTACACTTTAGGAAATCATTCTACAACACATATGTACACTTTAGGAAATCATTCTACAGTTTTACAACAATTTAATGCGTACTTGTTGAGATTAAATTAGTGGATAGATAGGTAGATAGATTTGCATAAAAAACTGGAATTTATTAATATTTCTATTTAAAATTTATCCGAGTACTAGAATATTAAGTTATCATTATTTCGTACTAAAATTGAAAAACATTAATTAATTGCATTTTAGGCACATAATGAGTAATATTACTTTTTCCACAAGATGGTAAATGTTTATAGTCTCTTCATATTACGCCTGTTTAGGTGACTGAAATCTTTTAAACGTGTTATGTTACAATATATAGACATAAAATTTTTATGTCTTAAAACCATTACTTTATACTAGTGTAGAAACACAACCTGCAATGAACTCTCTCTCTCTCTCTCTCTCTCTCATTCTCTGAAATTGCACGTGGGAGGATGATTTCGATTATACCGACTAACTTGGATGCAAAAGTCGTAAAGAAACAATGAAAAGAAAAACTGCCCAGACAGCTTTCATTAAGACCTTGACCATTATCCAGACTGTTTCATTAAGACCTTGACCATTATCCAGACTGTTTCATTAAGACCTTGACCATTATCCAGACTGTTTCATTAAGACCTTGACCATTATCCAGACTGTTTCATTAAGACCTTGACCATTATCCAGACTGTTTCATTAAGACCTTGACCATTATCCAGACTGTTTCATTAAGACCTTGACCATTATCCAGACTGTTCAACCAATTGTTAAGATAGGCTTGAACTTGAAACTTTTCGTGCCACGATGTCTAAAGTTAGAAATTCTTGTGATTTCTAAATCCCTCTACTAACCATATAAATCGACATGGCAGAATTTACTTGCAAAAGAATGCTGCAAAGACAAATAAAGTTTGTGTCTAAGTTCAAAACTCATTTGTAATGGTATTTTATTTTGTCTCCATGGTGGAGTGATACTTTTCATGTGTTTTGTATTTCTATCACTTATATTTAAGTTTGGGATCTTTTACAATGTAAATTACGATAAGTTGTGCAAGTCCGGCATCCATGTTTCAAAACAATTTAAAGTGAAAGCCTCCGGTGCAGTTTACATAGGTTATCAAATGCATTTATTGATGCCAATAAAAAAAATCGATTTGATTTGAATTTTTACTTTGATCTTACTCGATGACGGATAAAGTAGATCTTGACAGAAGATTTGTTAATACGAGGTTTTAAACCTCAGGGCATGAAGCAATTAACCTAATTACATTGAAGATCAATTAACCTAATTAAACTGAAGATCCTTATTAAAATACTTAACAAGCAACTGGACCAAACACTGCACATAAAAGGTGGCTCGAACCTTTATCTGGACTCCACCGATTCATTACTCTAAAAGGTTAGCAATCGCATTGTATTCCTATGCTGGTTAAATAATAAGATCACCTTGTGCTACAGCCAAAATACAAAGCGTTTCAGTGTCAACAACCATAAAAGGTGGTCCTGTAATATAAAGCTACAGTTTCAGGTAGGTTTATCTCTCTGAACAGTAAGATTTTAATTATATTTAATAAATAGCGTAACTTCCAGTATTTCAAAAACTGTCTATTATACGATGCCTTTTAAACTATTTTCCAGTTTCAAATGCACAGCTATCGTGGTAAAAGTGTGACGAGTCACGTGCAGTTTCAATCCGAATGTTCTTTGCAAGTATGTTAGTCAGTATTAGGATTTGCGCCAATCTTAATATGGCGCCAAAAACAGCCACAGACGAGGTATGTAACTATCAAGCCGTCATCAGAAAATGACATGGATGTTACTTCACAGTCCTAAATGCATGTGCAAATATTTAAAGAACTTTTTTGCGGCGATTTCCAAGTGTTCCTAAACCATGAAATTATGATGTTTTATTGCAGTTGCGTATCTCTGAGTTACAAATAAATGACTCACAGAACACAAAATGCTCTGCCTATTGATTAGCACAGAGGGCACACAACAGCCACTGGACAGAAACAGTTGCCGCATGATGCATTTTACTTTTCAATACAATACAAGTGGTGAGTATTATACGTCCAAGTTATTCACAAGGCAAAAAAAAAAAAAAAAAAAAAAAAATGCAGTTCAATTTACATAATCAAGTTCTGACAGTATTTAACACTATTATAACTTTATTGTAAAACCAGTCAAAAGCATGAAAACCAATACGTCATTGCTTGCATAAAGTGATATACCTACTAGTCAGTGCTTGCATCAAATGAAGTACCTGATAATCATACAAACTGTCCAGTGAGCTTATGTTGAAAGTATGGGTAATACTTCTGCTTGGGGGTGGGGGGAGGGAGGGCGGCAAGAGGGAGGAGGTCATCATGCAGGACAGGCGATTTAAACACAAAATACAAATGGGATCTTAATTGAGCCATTTTATTGATAATAATTTTTCAATAATATGCAGCGCTGCTTTCAAGGACAAATTTAATGGGACCTTACCTACCTGTATCTTATAGACTTGTAGTTCATCATTAGGGTGAGTACTGTTCATTCACACTGTTAATGTTCTCTACTGAACATACTCATCGTATGAAAATAAAGATTTATTTTCTAAGGATGCAGATATAGCAGACATATATTGGACTCGCCTGTTAGTTGACAGTTGTAAATACATAAATTCCAAAGTAACCTCACTAATGATTACATCCTTTTATCTTATATGTGTTTTAACTACTTGGTAAGATAAAATCTTTGGTTTGATGCCTTTCGTGTACATATCTTCCTGTCATGAGACAAACCGTACTTTACTGAAACCATTACTATCAGCCCAGTATTATTAACTAAGATATACTAATGTTGAACATTTGCTATTGGTCTTGTATTTTTTTAGCGACATTAAAGAAGAACTCAAGTATCTTATTATTCTGATGCTATTATTACTGAGGTGCATTACTTACAGTCTCAAAATTGTTTTTCTCAGTGAGCTTATCAGAACAGATTATTTACAGCGAAGGGGTGATAAGGTTATATTATAAAATTACAAAATAGTCTGCTATTATATTTTGTGAGAATAATACCGGTAATTAAAGTGTTCATTTATACAAGGATGACAGCAAAACGGCTGTACCTTCCAATAACTGTATAACTTCAATAGCAACTTGCTGTGCAACCGTGTGATCTGCATGCAAAATGAAGAGTTTTGGTTTCGTTCATTTCTTCAGTGGCTGTCTAGATTTTCGCGCCAATTCCTGGCATAAACGGAAACATGGGTTATGACTGTGCACACTGTTCTCAACAGAAACTTTCCATATGGTTTGAAAGAAATAGAAAACCAGCTGCAATAAAGGGATCCAATAAATAAGAAGAATTTGCATCCAACTACACAACTTCCGTTGCCGGGTACAGTTTTACTTTCAGTATGAACGAAACACCTCAGCTCACTAGATCCAGTGCTGCACGTGCTTAGCAGTCGCATTCAGCGAATAAACCTGAAGGGATTCCGGTTGTTTTGCATCCTGGGAAATTAACCATTTCAAATATGTAGGCTACGCTATTCAATTTGCAGGGTGTATGACGGGTACAGTATTCGGTCATTACAATACATCTTTTTGCGTACGAATGAGAAATGCTGTCCAACAAGGACGTACACGTCACTTAAAGAAATAAAAACAGCCCCAAAGCACCCGGAATCCCAAAACAACAATCTAATAAAGCGTCCTCTAACAATCAAGCATGCAATTAGGTCACACTGTAGAGACCGACCGTTTAATTTTCTAAAGGGGCTGGGGGGGGGGGGGGGGGGCGAGGATTTGTTATAAAAACAATTTCCCGCTCTCAAATAGCTTGAAAAAAATACTCTTTTTTATCTCGGGTTGAAAGGAAATTCTCCCCCCCCCCCGGAAAATCAAATGGTTGGTCGCTTACAGTATAACTATGGTCATTGCAGAGCAGGCAATTTTAACAATCTATACACTTTTAAAAACTTTGAAGTGTACCCTTTCATTATCAACATAGCTTGCAACATTTCAAAATAAGTCAGCTCTGAAACACGACATAGAAACTTGGTACTATTTTATCGGAATATCTTCAGTGGCGGCGCGAGGGTTCGAGGCGCCCGGGGGCATTTTACTTTAATGGCTCCCCTTCCTTGCCACAGAGAACAGTTTTCATGTCAATTGCAAACCTCTATCCCCCCCCCCCCCCCCACACACACACATCTAAGCCTCCGTTACACTAAGGTGAGGTGAAATACTATGAAAATGTTAGCTGGAAAAAGAGAAAAAGCTCCCGACGGTGCCCCCTTTGCCAGGCGCCCGGGGGCGCTTGACACCCCCTCCCGACCCCACCCTCGCGCAGCCACTTAATATCTTCTTTGTTTTTGTCAACCTCGACGGGAACCAATTGTGGCGTGAGGCCATCTAGACCACAAGATCATTTAGCCTCGACACAAGCCGTACTTTAAAAGAAAATTTAATCGAAATCATGATTTTGGATTTTGATTCTGTTTTTGCTTTTCAATATTGTCAATTTGCATGCTATTTAATAACGTGAATCATTATGATGAAAATAAATCAAAGATGGCATCGCTTACTTTGAAAAGACTGTTACTGACTATGTGTTTTAGCTGATAAGGGTATAATGTACAATTGTTCCTATTCAGTACGTGTATAATTCACATGAAATTAAAATAAGACGTCTTGGGATGGTATGTTGTGATAGTTATACTAACGTACTTGCTTACTTGCTTGCTCACTTACTATCTTACTTACATACTTGCTTGCTTTGCACGTAAAGCTAAAAATCAAACAGTGTATCAAGAATTCCAAATTAAACAGTTGATCTTGAATATGTATTTTAATCACACCTATATTTATGCTCATTGTCTTTGTCCCTGGACATTTATTAAACCTTCCTTCCATCGACATTGTAAATTTATTTGTAACTTTCATTAAGATGTAACAGTTAAATTTGGATATATTTATTTGACATAGTTGCAATGGGCGTTTTGGACCAACGCCCATGTTTTGATATTCCTTTGATAGTATACGTTAATTTCATCCAACCAATTTTTGACCAAACATGAAGATGACTTACACCAGTTGTAAGTAAAGGGCGCAAAACAGAAAGGAAACATGATTATTAATACAGGAGGCACAAGCAGTAGTGTTGAAGGGTGGATAACGTGACGATTATTATATTTTTTATCTGACACCTACATCGATTACAGTCTTTCAAAAAATACCCGTCAAAAAAGGACTATGCTGATCAGAACAGAACAAAACTTTATTTTTAAAAATCATACTTAGGCCATTTATATATATATATATATATATATATATATATATATATATATATATATATATATATATATATATATATATGGCATATGAGGCAAATACAAGGAAAGTTCTATTATATAAGAAGCCATCATGGTGTAATATAAATAAGAGGGAGAAAAGAGAAAACGCAGAGACAGAAAATCACAAACAGACAGAGACAGAGAAGACGGATTATCTAAACATTACAAGTCTAAGGAGAATCTAAAGAAAAGTGAACTATCAATGATTGAAATGAAAACGCTTTTGATATATTTCACTTAAGATATATAAAAGAGTCACAAAAAGATTGGAATGGGAAATCGGCATATGTAGCTATCCAGGCCTCTATTCAGTTTCTAATTCGTTCATATTTAGCTATCCAGGCCTCTATTCAGTTTCTAATTCGTTCATAATTTTGCTATCCAGGCCTCTATTCAGTTTCTAATTCGTTCATAATTTTGAAACAAATATGCTTACATTTTTCACTATTATTTTAGTTTTATTTGTCAGTAAATGTTAATAAGTGTCTGATTGTTTTAAACCACAAATACGATTATAAACAATTCCCACATTCCACCTATCCCCATCTCTCTTCCCCAGGTTTGATTCCCAGCTCAGACGTCTAATCGACTCTGGCGTCATGAGACCAATTCATTCCACTATACGATAGAGAAAAATAGGAAACAACGTTCATAAAAGTAACAATGATAACAACAACAACAAGAACAACAACAACAGAAAAAAATCCTGTTTTCAAAAAATATTGTTTCAAAAGATCAATTCACGCTAAGACATCAATTACCCAATTAATGACCAATCGCATTATGTTGATTTGTTCCACTTTTCTTTGTGGACGGCTTTTATCCTTGTTTTATTACATTATCTTATTAGATAAATGCTGAAAGGTCTAAACAGCTGCCAAATAAATTCTTTTTACGCTACATAAAATATAATAAAAATGTTTTAAATATAGAACGAGAGAAAGTGTGTTCCATTTAATTTTGGAAGCGATAAGTCATTTATACATGCTAAACCTTTTGAAGACACACATGCCCAGGAATCAATTGCACAACATACACTGTAGTCGGTAAAAAACATGTTGTGCAATTAAAATATAGCTTTATTTTTTCACCACAAATTTATTTCTAATTCTTTGAAAAGTTACTGTCTACTCTTGGTATTAATGAGCAAATCGTTTTATGTTAATTGGAGAAGTAATCATTACCTTTTGAATGTATGAAAATTACGAAAATACGGCAAGATCAAATTTTTTGAAAGATATTGTCTCAAAGAGAATATATATATATATATATATATATATATATATATATATATATATATATATATACTTTAAGCACGCTAAACGCATGATTATTACTGGAGACACATTTAGTGGTGTTTCAAAACGGCCATTGAGGTGAAGGTTGTCTTATTTTCCATGTAACACATGCGTAAATTACGGTCCTATAAATATGTTCTCCAGAAAAGAGCCTATGCTGATTGCCTAATTACAATTACGAACTATAAATAATAGCCCCACCAATCACAATTACGGACTATAAATAATAACCCCACCAATCACAATTACGGACTATAAATAATAACCCCATCCGCCTTCCCTTCCACTTTGTTGCTATAAAATTCCTGCTTAGACGTGTAATTGACCGTGGCACCATGTGACCAAATTTGTTATACCATATGATCGGTGAAGCGTGCAAACAGCGGTTATGAAAATAAGAATGATAACAATAACAACAGCAAAATTCCTATTTTCATTCATACTGTGTTTCAGATGTTCTATTCACGCTAATTTCTCGTTTGATTAAATCATCCATCAGTCCTACAGTATTAAAAAAAAACAAAAAAAAAAAAAAAAAAAAAAACCCCAACTGGATCGTGAATAATAGCATGTAGTACGAAATTCCTGGCTAATCAATGACTACTCGCGTGATGCTTTTTTATTCGATTTCTTCATTGTCAAGGAATTTTATCCTTCTTAAACACATTATTTTGTTGGATAAACACCGTGGAGTACTTCATTGTCAAGGAATTGTATCCTTCTTAAACACATTATTTTGTTGGATAAACACCGCGGAGTCTAAATAACTGCCAAATAAACACGCGTGACGCAAAATACAATAAACAAATAAAAATTAGACCAAGGGAAAGTATAAAGCTACAGATTTGGGGAGCGATATAGCATTAATTTGTTTTAACCTTATAAGGTCACACACCTCCAGGAATCAATCACAGATCGTATACTGTTGTTGCTACAAAACGCACGACAGGTGCTTATAAAACATACGCTGTACGCTTAAAATATATTGTTTTCTCTTATCATCCCACAATTTATGTCTGACTTTTTGAAGAGTTACAGCTTAATATTTAAGAAACATGTTTTGATTAGCAAATTGTTTTTTTGTTTCCAAGATGGCCGCTATCGCTTAACAGGCTTGAGGCAGCTGCTCCGGATTTTTGTGTCGTTTTTCATGATTTATGTGCTTGTTGTCTGTCTTCGTCTACGTTATTGTGTTCATCACGCATTGGCTGTTCTGTTGGAATGTGTTTCATGATCTTCTTGTTTTGGAAACGAGACTTATTAGACTTTTTCTTAGTCGTCTTGCTACACTGCTATAACTTCCTTTGTTGTTGAATATACCCCCATCACGTGATACTCGCCGGTCCACCCATTTATGATATGATGGACCCTCATTAATTGCTTTAAATGACCACTCCTTGGCTCGCCACACAACATTGTGCACTAGACTAAACGACCTGGGACTACATTCATCATTACTTAAATGTAAACGGAAGCGAAAAAAGAAACGTTGTTTCAAAGCTGGCCGGCGTAGAACAGGAAGAAGAATTCCAGTTATCTCCCTTTCGCCATTTCCGGCACGACAATTTGAAAACTCAGCCGTAAATTTAGATAACTTAATTCAAATTCCTCTGAAATCATCAACCTTTGTGTCAACTATTTAAGAGATACCACTGTGCATCGCATTATTCAATGCCCAATCAGTAGGAGCACCGGACAAGCGCACAGAAATAGTTAATTTTATCAACGATCAGAATATCGACATCTTTTTCCTAACAGAAACATGCCTAAAAACATCAGGCGATGAGCCCAAGTGCGCGGATCTAACACCCCCCGGTTAATCCATCAAGTCGTTCCCCCGCCACTCCCGCGGAGGTGGAATTGCTGTCATCGCAAAGAACTCCATGATCAACGCTTCTTAATCACACTACAACCTTCAATTTCTACCACACATCATTTGAACTAGTCCAAACCACACTCACACTGGAACAAAGGTCAGTCCATTTTTTCTGCCTCTACAGCCCTCCTCCTAGTAGAAAAAACAAGCTGACTGAATCTCTCTTTTTGGAGCAGTTTCCGAATCTCTTGGAGTATGGAAATTCGATAGGTGGCAACCTGATTATTCTTGGAGATTTCAACTTTCACTTTGACTGTCCTGGAAACCCATACACATCAAAACTCCTAGATTCCATTCACGTTTTCAACCTCAAACAGTCAGTTAGCCAACCCACCCATAAACATGGTCACATTTTAGACTGGATTCTTCATAGACCTGATGATAATATTCTACAGTCCTCCCTGGTGTCACACGAACTTGCATCAGATCACTTCTGCATTATATGCCATCTTGACGTATCAGTCCCTAACCCTCCACCTTTATTTGCTACTAAGAGAAACCTCCGTATGATAAATAGAACCCAACTAACGCATGACATCCAAGCAATCCTAACAACTTTGTTACCTCCCACAGCAGAACAACTTGATAACTGCATGCGTTCATTGCTTGACAAACATGCCCCAGGAACCAAGTGCAGAGTGTCAATTCAAAAGTGTTCTTTGTGGTATAGCAGTGTTAGATACCAGCTTCGCACTGCTAAAAGAGACCGTCGTAAGGTTGAGAGGCTTTGACTTTCCACCAAAATCACTATCCATAGGCAAATATACGAAGCCGCTAAGAAGAATGTTACAAACATAGTCCATGCAGCGAAATCATCCCACTACAGTACTAAGATTACTGAAAGTTCCAGCTGCAAAGAGCTCTTCAAGATTACTAACAAGCTAATGTTAAGGAACAAATGTACACCACTTCCAACTACCTTCTCTCTAGTCGACCTTCCGGACCAGTTTGCAAATTTCTTCCGTGACAAAGTACAAACCATTAGAGATAAGCTTGACAAGACAATTTCAATTGACTCGCCGTCGCCATACAGTTGCGATACAGAATTTCAGCGGCAACCGTTAGCAGCATTTGAACCTGTCTCTATGGATTTAGTACGTACAATCATGATGAAGAGTGCCCCAAAGTCATGTGAACTTGATCCGATTCCGACATCACTGCTGCTTGAGTGCTTAGATCCAATATTGCCTTCACTAACTGATGTTATTAATTCTTCTCTCTCATCCGGGGAATTCCCATCATTTTTCAAAACTGCCATTGTAAAGCCTCTGCTGAAGAAACCAACACTTGACCATAACGATTTAAAGAACTACCGCCCAGTTTCTAACCTCCCATTCATGTCAAAAATCTTAGAAAAAGTTGTTCTGTCCCAACTTGTATCTCATCTGAATTCAAATAGTCTTTTTAGCAATGTACAGTCTGCATATCGCCCTCGCCACAGTACCGAAACTACCCTTCTGAAAGTAGTTAACGATCTTCTCTCGGCTTTGGATTGTGGCAATATTACAGTCCTCACCCTTCTTGATTTGTCTGCAGTATTTGACACAATAGACCATGATATATTACTTCACCGTCTCCATCATGTATTTGGCATTCACGATACAGCCTTACTATGGTTCAAGTCCTACTTGGTCAACAGGAAACAAATTGTGTCCGCAAATGGAAAACACTCCAGCCCAGTTGATCTATGTTTTGGTGTTCCACAGGGTTCTGTTCTTGGACCTGTTCTCTTCATTATATACACTCAGCCGCTCTCAAGTGTCATAGATCGTCATCCAGTGTCTCACCAATTGTACGCAGATGACACCCAAATATACAAATCGAGCCACCCAACTGAAGTTGATGCTGCCATCCAAGGTGTAGAGAGGTGCATTTCCGATGTGAAATCATGAATGACATGTAAGAAGCTGCAGATGAATGATGATAAAACTGAAGCCATTCTGATTACAACACAAAGACTTTCTCATTCACATCCTTTACCTCAAACAATAAATATCAGCAACACCAACATTAAATTCACACGGTCAGTACGAAACCTAGGTGTTACTCTAGACAGTACTCTCTCATTGCACCAGCATGTCATGAACATATGCAAGGCTGCATATCTAGAGCTAAGACGCATCAGCTCCATTCGCAATTATCTTTCAGTTGATGCCACTAAAACACTTGTGTGTTCCTTAGTACTTTCAAGACTGGACTATTGTAACTCAATTCTATCTGGTTCGTCTCAGTATCTACTCCAGAAACTTCAAAAAGTTCAAAACACAGCTGCTCGGATCATTCTTAGAAGTACCACGAACAGAGCACACCTCCCCCCTGCTCTGTACCCTACACTGGCTACCCATTAGATCCAGAATCAAACACAAAATTTGTTATCTGTGCTACGTTTCATTGACTGACTCCAGTCCAACACACCTATCTCACCTCACCCATGTGTACACACCAGCAAGATACTTACGCTCCTCTTCCGACACTCGTACCCTCATTATTCCCACTATCAGAATGAAGTCATACAGACAACGTTCTTTTGCATACCAGGGCCCAGCAACGTGGAATGAATTGCCAACTGAACTTAGACACAAAGACACAGTGATCTCATTCAAGAGTGCTCTTAAAACTCACCTATTTCGACTGCAAGAATAGACCTACAGACTTAAATGTTTCCTTACCTTAACTATTTTTCAGCATGTTTTTGTTTTCTAATTTCATATTGTTTGTTTTTCGTAATCATATCATTATATATGTTTTTAGGTGTTATCTAATGTTGTAAAGCGCTTAGAGCTTCTAAAGATTAGGCGCTATACAAAGTCCTCATTATTATTAATTGTTTACAACCTACTGAAACATTGCATGAACAGAACAAAAAGTGACAGTATCAGTTTTTGCAAGATATATATATATATATATATATATATATATATATATATATATATATATATATATATATATATATAGAGAGAGAGAGAGAGAGAGAGAGAGAGAGAGAGAGAGATACATGCGAATGACAGATTTATTTTTGTCACAATTACTTTTGCTACCTATATTTACTGAAGTGCATTTTCCAAAGTTGTGAGAAAAAAAAAGAAAACAAAAACAACAACAACAAAAAAAACAACAACAAAAAACAAAAACAAAAAAACAAATGAATACATGATTGGATTGAGGATTTGAGTGGAATTTTTCTTTTAAAATGGGGTTGTAATATACCTGTAATTGAATGTCTTTTATATTGTTTTCGTCTTTCCCACTTTTTCAAAGTTTTTCTAATTCTGCTTCCACATTTAAAGCATGAGTAAGTACATGAAGTCCACTGGCTGTACTTTTACTTTAGTAAGTACATGAAGTCCACTGGCTGTACTTTTACTTGATAAATTTCTACATGAAAGTACATGAAGTCCACTGGCTGTACTTTTACTTGAGAAATCTCTACATGAAAGTACATGAAGTACACTGGCTGTAATTTTACTTAAGTAAGAACATGAATTCCACTGGCTGTACTTTTACTTAAGTAAGCACATGAAGTCCACTGGCTGTACTTTTATTTGAAAAACCTCTGCATGAATAGCACATGACGTTCACTGGCTGTACTTTTACTTGAGAAACCTCTGCACGAAAGCACATTTCCCTTTCTCTTTCTCTAACATCTACTAAAGACAAAACAACCTTTAAATTCATAACTGAAAATTAGCATTCCCGTTTTGTGAAATATCAATAGTTCTCTAGAAAAATGTGATTTTCCCAACACGACAACACCTAATGTATTTAACATAGTGACGCAATGGTTTTGTTTCTCCTTTTCACGGAAGTAGTTTAATTTTCGAGTGTATAAAACTCATTCCATTTCTGAACTATCCGCAATCACATTCTATTTATTCTTTTTGTTTGTACTCTGTTTATGCTTAGTTGACTGTCCAAAAATGTATACTAAGTAAGTACTTTTAAAATAACAAGTATAAAATTTGAAGCACAGTCAAGAATGGAGTACTTTTCTTGTTCTGGTTGAGGAAAGCACCCAAAATAAAATAACTTTTGTAGTTGCGTCATGATTTCTACGTACAGAGTTATATTTGTATTCAAATTCAATTTGATACACGATAACGAAATTCTTGATGACATAAGTGTTGCATAATTAATTAGGAATTAGTGTATGTTTTATAGTTATGATGACTATCGGTGCAGAAATAAAAAAATATATAAATAAAAATAAAGAAATCAGACAAGAAGGAGGCCATAAAATCTGTTGAATATTTTTAACTTGTGGCTTCCTAAATCCATTTTGTCATTGTATAAGAATGTTTCTTTGTGTCTGTCTGTCTCTGTGTGTGTTTTACGGCACAGCAACACTATTAAGGTTGTTTCCAGCCGAGGTAGGTAGAGTAAAGTGCCCTGCCCAAGGAAACACCACTCTAGCCTATCCAGGATGAGGGGTGGGGTGGGATCCGATGCGGCAGCACTATGTAATAATGAACTTGCTCAGAACTGTTGAATATTTGCTCTGGATCCTGCTGATATCCCTTAATATGTATTGTACACGAATTTCACAATGCATATTCTGTAGAAGCTAAACAATAACACAAGCAACTCTGTGCTTTTCTATCCTTGTCGTGTATACTTACGTTCATACCTGACAAAACTGGGAATTTTCCGGCAAATGGAGTCTATAGTGTATAAAATCACTAACAGGTTTAAAAGAGTGACTGTGTGATTTCCTTTCAATAAGAAATAGTTCAACAAAAAAAAGTTTATTTTGATAGATAACGCTCAATTACTGATCTACCCGAACTCAATTTCAATTCGCCACATTGCACCCTTTCCCTTTTTTCCTGTGTATTTTTATTATCTTTTTAGTTGGCTAGACATGGTGGTTTATACATTCCTTTGCACCGTAATAATGATGGGTTACCTTTACTGTTGAATGCTAAATTACTGCGCAGTTGGACCATATCTTCTTTGATCATACATATATTTAAGCTTAACTGCAGCTTGGCAAAAAAATAGTCATGAAATGCCTTCAGACATATGGATAGCATGCCTGAATAATTTTTGTGTAGCTTAATTTGCATGATTAAAGCTGATAGGGAACTAATAAATACAGGGTGTATATTAAAGATGACTAATGAAAAAAGGATGTACGTGTGTAAATGAAATAAAATTGTAAGCAGCTAACTACAAGGTTTTGACAAAACATATGCAGTCAAAAGACACAGTGAAGGACCAAGAGAAGGGCATGTGGGCTTGAACACCAGAGGAATGGCCACAATGTTAAGTTACCACGTGCCATCTCAGTCCATTTGCTTCAGTATTTTAAGCGTGTCATGCATCATTAAAAACAAAAGCGCCAAGCTAATTTTTTATTTTTTTATTTTTTTATTTTTGTAATGATTCACTGTTCTGACTTTTATTTAACATCAAAGACCGATAATTACATAATCATCGTAAATTATTTCCCCCTGTCATCAGCTGTTTGACTGGTTAATGAAAAAACCAATGGTATTTGCTCCGAGAGTCTATTTCTGTAAGGGGGATGCATAAACTAACATGGAATAAAGAAGAAATTTGTATAAAAAAGACAAAACAAACAAACAAAAAAAAGTTATGAAAGGAAAAGTGGTTGTCTAAAAAGGAATGAGAAATAAAGAGTGATCATCGTCTTTGATGTGCCTTGCAATCTTTTGTGCAGATGCAGGGTGTGGACGAACCCGGTTTTCATTGGCAAATGGAGTATGTACTGTTTAAATTGCCCAGCATGTTTAACAGGTTGACGTAGTAATTTTCTTTCAATAAGAAATATTTTAATATGAAATGTTTTATTTTTGGGAGATGACACGCAGTTATTGAGCTACCTGGATTCAATTAAATATCGCTATATTCTACATTTGTTATATTCTTTTGTAATATGCTATGAAATTGTTTGCAGTTTGATAGAAATAGATATATACATGCCATAATGACAGCAGTTAATAAATCTGAGTAATAATCAATGGGTTGCTTTTGATTTTTACTGCGGGTGGACGAAACCAAGCTAAATGACAGCACAGTGGCACAATATTATCTATGATCAGACATATGTTTAAAATTAACTCCGGTCACATATATAATCATGAAATTTATCCAGACATAAGCGCAACATGGTTACATGCTTAATTAGCTTTAGTGGACCCTTGTAAACACATTGATCCTACAAGCGGTAATAATTTGGAAATAGATATATTAAATAGCGTCCTAGACTGTGTGCAAATGCAATCCAATTTTAAGCTCAATAAACTTAACTCCGAACACACATTAAATCATCAAATTTCTCCAGACATATGCGTAACAAGTTTAATTTGTGTTTAGTGCACCCTTGCAGACACGATGATTCTACATGCGGCACTAATATGGAAATATATACTTTAAATAGCATCCCCGGCTGTATGCAAATGCAATCCAATTATAAGAAGCTATTTGCAGGAAACCTTTTGACAAATAATTTACGTTAAAATACACAGGATTAAAGGTTTAGGATGGTGAAAATGCTCTTGCACATTAACTGGAATTTTATCCGCTCTTCACGATATAGTCACATTAATTATGTGCTTGCTCAGTAAATCTAAAAAAAATATTAGAAATAATTTTCAAGACCTCACCTTGAGAATTAGAGGTTTGGAGATCCAATACCCCTGTCTAGTTTTCATGTCTTGACCAAGAATTCCAGTTTGGTAAATAGTTATTATATCATATGCCATAGATATACTGGTTATTAGAATCATAATTGAATCAAATCAGTTTTACTTACCAACACATAAACCTACTGACTACACCCACACCGACTGTCCAACAGTCAAATATATTGACCAACACAAATTCTTGCTGACAAGAACCCACACACTAACAAAGTGTGGCATAGTAAGAATATGCGTTGAACTCAATGATAAATTCCCATAGATCCCCAGTGTATCCCACAATGTTAAACCTACGGATGTTTTCAACATTAAATTCTCAAAGGGCCCCAGCATGGCCCACAATGTTAAATTCCCACTGATTCCCATACCGCCCTACAAAATTAATTTCCGGTACCCTCCCCCCATGGTAAATTTCATTGTCCACACAGTGATCCCCAATGTTAAATTCCCCTTGTCCCCACAGTGATCAACAATGTTAATCCTATGGACGTTTTTGTGATTAAATTGTTGTCCCCATAATGACCCAATCCAAAATGTTAAATTCCTCTTGTCCCATTACTAACACATAATTGCCCATAGTGACCTCATTAATATGTATAAATTCAATGTGTAAGACCTTCATTGTTTCTTATTTGTCATTTCGACAAAATAAGTATTTAGCTATAGTGTCTATCGTACACGTATCAAAGATTATTCAAACTTTGAATTAGGATTTTATAGTTGTTTGTCCGTTATGGACAGTATAGAGTAATTCTATTTTAATCATTAGGATAGGCTTCAACCTGAAACTTTGAGTGTCACATTGTCTAAAGCTGGACCGTCTATTGATTCTAAATTCCTCTACTAACCATGGAAAGCGCCATGGTATAGATTACTTGCAAAATAATGCTTCAACGATTAATAGAGTTTGTATCTAAGTTCAAACTATTTGTATTGGATTTTATTGTGTCTCCGTAGTTGAGTTATAATTTTGTGTTATTTTATAGTTCTATGACCTATATTTAAATTTGGAATCTTTTTACACGTATATTGCGATAATTTTTGCCAGGTCGGGATCCATACTTCAAAGTGATTTTACAATGAAAATGCTTTATGCAATTTGCATTGGTTATAGTATGTATTTATTGATACCAATAAAGAGAAGTCAATTTTATTTTAATTATAACTTTGATCTTACTGATTGACGGATAAAAGTAGATCTTGGCCGAAGAGCTGTCAATACGCAGTTTTCAACCCCAGGGCATGAAGCAATTAACCTAATTATTTTGATGATCCTTATCCTTATTAAGTACTTAACAAGCAACTAGACCAAATACTGGGAATAAGTGGTGGCCCAAACTTTTGTCTGGACTCCACCAATTCATTACTCTCAAAGGTTAGCAATATCAGTGTATTCCTACGCTGGTTAAATGACAAAATCAAGGGAACAGTATGGCACTTTAACAGATATCTGGGTACTCTTGAAAATCTTAATGGTACGAAATCAATTGATTCTCCCTGTCAGTAAAGTCCAGAAAGCTAGACCTCAGGAACTTTTAGTCTCGACCAAGGCCGCACTATTTTTAAAAAAAATCTGAATCGGAATCATGAATTTGGATATTGATTCTGTTTCTGCTTTTTATCATTGCCAATCGGTAGCGTGATATCGAATCATATAAACGAGGTATGCATTGTGATGAAAATAAATTTAAAAAATGGCGTCGCTTTGTTTTTATGTCAGACGAGAAAACTGCTATTGAATATGTGTATTAATTTATAAGGGTACAATGTACAATTTTCTTATTCTGTACGTATGCAATGCATACGAAATTACAATAACTTGGCTTTGGGTGGTATGTTGTGATAGTTAGACTCACTTATTTGCTTGCTCAATTATTAACTTACGTACTTGCTTGCACGCAGATCATTAAATCAACTAAGTGTATCAACGATTTCAAATTAAACAGTTGATCTTGAATATGTACTTTAATCACACCTATATTTATGCTCATTTTCTTGGTTCATCGACATTTATTGTGTGTGTGTGTGAAAATAATCTTTATAAGATTTATCATACTTATTTAAATGCCATATAATTTACGTCAATTCTGCCTTCATTTCGTGAGAAAAAACGCAATAAAGTGTAGTTCAGCTAAATTCCACAAACCATGTTAGTCCAATAAGAGTCTCATTATTTCATGAAGAATCTGAAGTGTGATTACCCTGAGAGTATATAGAGTGCTGTCATCCATATTTCTTTTTCTTGTTTGGTTTGTCTGGTTCGAAATAAGGTCATTCATCGGTTCGTGACAACCAACTTGAAAACAACAATTTGAATGTTTGCCTAAATGAACATCTTTAGATGACTTACTTCGTGCGGTATTTTTTTTTAATCAAAGAAACATATACGGGAAAATGGTCTGAAATTAAAAGAAAATGTGTCAAACTCTTTCTATGTTATTAGCTTTGGAGTCAGGACAGGAACTCAGATTGCACAACAAGTAACGTTCTGAGACAGGGGTTGACTTGAGGACAGGCCAGCCGAAAAAGGGGGGTGGGGAATGAGGGGCAATTGTCAATGGGCCCGGCGATTTCTAGGGCTCTGCCATCAACACAGTTATAAAAAATACATTAATCTTTGCAGTAAATATTAAAATTTAAGTTATGGCAGATTACGACAGGTTTTATAAGCAAAACTGAACAGAGGTTTTTATATACAAATTTTTTAATTAGTTTTGGGCCCATGAAAGCCCTGCCCAGGGTCCCGGAATTTCTGTCGGCGAGCCTGGTTGAGCATGCTTTGAATTTGTTTGCCCCATAACAATTGTTGCAAAATATGAAATAAAATTTCTTCCATAGTCCAGACACAGTCCATAACGTCTTTACTTGTAGTGTAATCGCATCCTCGTTAAAAATGTTCCCATTTGAATGGATGCATTGTCCAGGTATGTAAATTTTCTCAGCGTGCATATATCATTGGTCTGTAGATCAGAGGGCTAAAAGGTAGAACGTCAAGCTCGCATGGGAAAATACTGGGATTGCCTGATTACCTCCCATGATGAATGTACATGTGTATCCGGTAATAAATAAATAACTTTCCCAGTCCAAATCAGGACTGTGGTATTTTTCTACACATAATGATATACTGTGACTCCCATTCCAAATCAGGACTGTGGTATTTTACTACACATAATGATATACTGTGAGATCTCTTGTATGCTTCCAGGGTGATCAACGCAGCAATACCACGGCACTGCATTTTCAAAGAGGACTGATGAATTAAAAGTATTTCAAAACTTTGAAGTAAGCAAATTTCTGTCAATTCTATATACTTTGAATGGAGCAAGCAAATTTCTGTCAATGCTATATACTTTGAATGGAGCAAGCAAATTTCTGTCAATGCTATATACTTTGAATGGAGCAAGCAAATGTCTGTCAATGCTATATATGTCGAATGGAGTGAGCACATTTCTGTCAATGCTATATACGTCGAATGGAGCAAGCAAATTTCTGTCAGTGCTAAATACTTTGAATGGAGCAAGCAAATTTCTGTCAATGCTATATACTTTGAATGGAGCAAGCAAATTTCTGTCAATGCTATATACGTCGAATGGAGTGAGCAAATTTCTGTCAGTGCTATATACTTTGAATGGAGCAAGCAAATTTCTGTCAATGCTATATACTTTGAACGAAGTAAGCAAATTTCTGTCAGTGATATATACCGTATGTACTCGCGTATAATTCGATACAAACTGCAAACTGCATAGACCCAGATCTGCCCGCGCATAATGCGCAAGCAGATCTGGGTCTATGCAGTTTTGTACGGACTAATCAGAAGAACAAACAACATAGATCCTGATCTGCCGGCGCATTATGCGACGGCAGATTATGGTCTCGGTTGTTTGCATTTGGACTCGAATTATACGAGTGTATATACGGTACTTTGAATGGAGTAAGCAAAACTAGCAAGCTCATAATCACTATTGAATTGTATTGTTCCGCACTTTAGAAGCGAGGCCTCTGTTTTAAACCGTATCAGATTCATAGGTGTGAGTTTCTATTACAATTTGTTGTAAAGGACGCAAAACACACAAAGGAGACATGATTGATACAGGAGGCACAGGGCACTGGTGTTGAGCGGTGGATAAAGTGAAGTTTATTTTATTTTTTATTTTTGATGTAACACCTGCTTCGATTACTGTCCTCCAAACAGTACTCATCAATTATAAAAAAGCCTATGCTGATAAGTGTCTGATTATCTCCAATCACACGTACGGATTATAACCAAGACAAGACAAGACAAGACTTTAAAGTTTACAACATGTGGGGTAAATAATAAAAAGAACATGAATATAGCGTGTGAGATGATAACATGAATATAGCGTGTGATATCACCAGGGTAAAGTGGACTCATTAGAAATATCCTGAATCAAGCGATACATTTTTGATTTTCGTTTTAAAATATGACCTGTATAAGTTGAAAATAATAGAAAATAAGAGAGTGCTTGATTGCGATTTTTGCAGAAAAGTCGTAGCACTCAGTGACACCAAGAGCAAACAAAGAGCATCGCCTTTGAGAAGGTTCCAGTCCACAGCTGTTACTTAAACCTTATTTATGTCACGTCGATTATACAAGCAGTTCTAACAGTTTATACTAACGTGCTCTCTCTACGGCTCAGATGTTGGTGTCATGTGGTCTTTAATTGTGGAGAAAACCAGGGAACTTGGAGAAAATCATCGACCTTGGATGGGCAACCACCTACCTTTGCACATGCCTGACCCAGGATTTGGACCCAAAACCACAGATGTTACTGATTACGGCAGGTGGTAAATACGTGACATTTAAAGGTTTTTGAGGTGAAGGCCGTTTTTATTTTTGTTGTTACACATGCTTCGATCACAAACATCAAAATCGCCTGTCAAGAAGAAATGATTATGGATTGTTCAATCACAGATAAAGACAAAGAAACAAAACCTGCCTTGCCTTTTGCTTTTCTAGCGCTGGTTTGACATTAAATCAGCTCATACATCAAGTGACTGATTCATTAAATCAGATCAAAGAAAATATCCTAAATAATGTGAGAGAGAAAAAAGAAAGAAAGAAAGAAACAAACAAACAAACAGAATAAATAAATAAATTGAAGGACGAAGCAAAAGTCAATTTTCACAAAGCCTCACGTACTGTTTCAAAGGTCCCTTTGGATTAATCCATCTAAGGATTCAATCATAAATCATTCTAAAGGGTTTTTAAACCTCGAACGTAAATTATAGCATGCAATCACAGATATCAGACTAATAAAAAGCACGTGCGCAGCATTGATCTGATGGACTTATGGTATAGGGGATTTCCGCATTGCATGCAAAATTCGTTTTGTTTAATGTAGGTTCAAAAGTATATAGGTTTTAGCAGATAAACAGTAGTAGTAGTAGTAGTATTAGTAGTAGTAGTAGTAGTAGTAATAGTAGTAGTAGTAGTAGTAGTAGTAGTAGTATTAATAATAGTAGTAGTAGTAATAGTAGTAGTAGTAATAGTAGTAGTAGTAGTAGTATTAATAGTAGTAGTAGTAGTAGCATCTGTGTCACCAAATTGAAGAAAATTTCATTATATATCTGATAAGCAATTTTGCAGATTTAGAACTTTTATTTTTAATTGGTACCCATATCTTCATTATTATGCTGATATGCCGTTAACCGATAATGATTATCAATAGGCAATAATAATAATAATAATAATAATCATGCAGGAAGTAGCCAGACCTCAAGATCAGAAGAGACCAGTCCAAACTATCAGTTAGGGTCCTGAATAAATCTAAATTATATCTAGAAAATTTTAAACATCCTTGTACCATATATATATTAGAACATCTTACACAATCCTTCTACAGTATATATCTAGAACACCTTACACAATCCTTGTACAGTATAAATCTAGAACATTTTACACAATCTTTGTACCATATATATATATAGAACATCTTACACAATCCTTGTACAGTATATATCTAGAACATCTTACACAATCCTTGTACAGTATATATCTAGAACATCTTACACAATCCTTGTACAGCATAAATCTAGAACATCTTACAGAATCCTTGTACAGTATAAATCTAGAACATCTTACACAATCCTTGTACCCTATATATCTAGAACATCTTACACAATCCTTGTACAGTATAAATCTAGAACATCTTACACAATCATTGTACCATATATATATATATATATATATATATATATATATATATATATATATATATATATATATATATATATATCTAGAACATCTTACACAATCCTTGTACAGTATATATCTAGAACATCTTACACAATCCTTGTACAGTATATATCTAGAACATCTTACACAATAGTTGTACAGTATGAATCTAGAACATCTCACACAATCCTTGTACAGTATATATCTAGAACATCTTACACAATCCTTGTACCACTATAAATCTAGAACATCTTACACAATCCTTGTACAGTATAAATCTAGAACATCTTACACAATCCTTGTACAGTATATATCTAGAACATCTTACACAATCCTTGCACCCAATATATCTAGAACATCTTGCACAATCCTTGTACCACTATATATCTAGAACATCTTACACAATCCTTGTACAGTATATATCTAGAACATCTTACACAATCCTTGTACAGTATAAATCTAGAAGATCTTACACAATCCTTGTACAGTATATATATAGAACATCTTACACAATCCATGTACCACTATAAATCTAGAACATATTACACAATCCATGTACAGTATAAATATAGAACATCTTACACAATCCTTGTACAGTATATATCTAGAACATCGTACACACTCCTTGTACAGTATAAATCTAGAAGATCTTACACAATCCTTGTACAGTATATATCTAGAACATCTTACACAATCCTTGTACCACCATAAATCTAGAACATCTTACACAATCCTTGTGCCATATATATACCTAGGACATCTTACACAATCCTTGTACAGTATATATCTAGAACATCTTACACAATCCTTGTACAGTATATATCTAGAACATCTTACGCAATCATTCTACAGTATACAGCTAGAACATCTTACACAATCCGTGTACAGTATAAATCTAGAACATCTTACACAATCATTGTACAGTATATATCTAGAACATCTTACACAATCCTTGTACAGTATAAATCTAGAAGATCTTAAACAATCCTTGTACAGTATATACCTAGAACATCTTACACAATCCTTGTACCACTACAAATCTAGAACATCTTACACAATCCATGAACAGTATAAATCTAGAACATCTTACACAATCCTTGTACAGTATATATCTAGAACATCGTACACAATCCTTGTACAGTGTAAATCTAGAACATCTTACACAATCCTTGTACAGTATATATCTAGAACATCTTACACAATCCTTGTACCGCCATAAATCTAGAACGTCTTACACAATCCTTGTACCCTCTATATCTAGAACATCTTACACAATCCTTGTACCATATATACCTAGAACATCTCACACAATCCTTGTACAGTATATATCTAGAACACCTTACACAATCCTTGTACAGTATATATCTAGAACATCTTACACAATCCTTGCACAGTATAAATCTAGAACATCTTACACAATCCTTGTACAGTATAAATCTAGAACATCTTACACAATCCTTGTACCCTATATATCTAGAACATCTTACACAATCCTTGTACCCTATATATCTAGAACATCTTACACAATCCTTGTACAGTATATATCTAGAACATCTTACACAATCCTTGTACAGTATATATCTAGAACATCTTACACAATCCTTGTACCACTATAAATCTAGAACATCTTACACAATCCTTGTACAGTATAAATCTAGAACATCTTACACAATCCTTGTACAGTATATATCTAGAACATCTTACACAATCCTTGCACCCTATATATCTAGAACGTCTTACACAATCCTTGTACCCTCTATATCTAGAACATCTTACACAATCCTTGTACCATATATACCTAGAACATCTCACACAATCCTTGTACAGTATATATCTAGAACATCTTACACAATCCTTGTAACATATATATCTAGAACATCTTACACAATCCTTGAACAGTATATATCTAGAACATCTTACCCAATCCTTGTACAGTATATATCTAGAACATCTTACACAATCCTTGTACCCTATATATCTAGAACATCTTACACAATCCTTCTACAGTATATATCTGGAACATCTTACACAATCCTTGTACCCTATATATCTAGAACATCTTACACAATCCTTGTGCCCCTATATATCTAGAACATCTTACACAATCCTTGTACAGTTCATATCTAGAACATCTTACACAATCCTTGTACAGTATATATCTTATCTAGAACATCTTACACAAGCCTTGTACCATATATATCTAGAACATCTTACACAATCCTTGTACAGTATATATTTAGAACATCTTACACAATCCTTGTAACATATATATCTAGAACATCTTACACAATCCTTGTACCACTATATATCTAGAACATCTTACACAATCCTTGTACCCCTTTATATATAGAACATCTTACACAATCCTTGTACAGTATATATCTAGAACATCTTACACAATCCTTGTACCCCTATATATTGTAAATAATTTGGGTATGTTCCATTTGTATTTACGTCTCCATTTATAGGTTCGTTAGATTTTAGTGATTAGTTGTTTGATTATGGGAAGTCGGTGTTGGGAATATATTTCCCAGCCCGAGTAATTAGCCAATTTCTAGGAACAGACGTCATACTTAGAGTTGTTAAGAGACTTTACAGTGTCATGAACTAGTTTCGTAAGAAAAACTGTGAAACCAGTCTAGAAATGGGTTCAGATACAATAGAGAATATACGGGTTTGGTGGTCCATCATTAGTTAATAATGAAAAGTGAAATATTAGTAAATAATTATATTTAGAGTTTATCCTACCTGTACCTAAAATAAATAGAGACAAGATTCTATTGATGCAGTTTTAGTATTTCCCTGCATTGGGAGTTTGAATTGTGTTATGTATGCTTCATGCCACGGCAATGCTAACAAGGAAAAGACATGCAAATGCGAAGAAAAGCCATGCAAATGTGAAGTTGTAGTTGTGATATTGTGGTCATTTATTGATTGATTAGAGAAAAATTGTAGCTATCATAGTCTGTGCGCGTTACGAGAACTTCCAGTTGACAACGAATGTTGTCGGGAAGTCCTTGGAAATAGGGGAAAACAAAAGCACTTCCAGCCCGACCTCACGCAGGTGTTTGATTCACTCGGTAGAGGAACCCCTGTGCGTATTACAATATCTAGAAGATCTTACACAATCCTTGTACCACTATATATCTAGAAGATCTTACACAATCCTTGTACCACTATATATCCAGAAGATCTTACACAATCATTGTACCACTATATATCTAGAACATCTTACACAATCCTTGTACCACTATATATCTAGAACATCGTACACAATCCTTGTACAGTATAAATCTAGAACATCTTACACAATCCTTGTACAGTATATATCTAGAATCTTACACAATCCTTGTACCACCATAAATCTAGAACATCTTACACAATCCTTGTACCCTATATGTCTAGAACATCTTACACAATCCTTGTACCATATATACCTAGGACATCTTACACAATCCTTGTACAGTATATATCTAGAACATCTTACACAATCCTTGTACAGTATATATCTAGAACATCTTACACAATCCTTGTACCATATATATCTAGAACATCTTACACAATCCTTGTACAGTATATATCTAGAAGATCTTACACAATCCTTGTACAGTATATATCTAGAACATCGTACAGAATCCTTGTACAGTATATATCTAGAACATCTTACACAATCCTTGTACAGTATATATCTAGAACATCTTACACAATCCTTGTACCACCATAAATCTAGAACATCTTCACAATCCTTGTACCCTATATATCTAGAACATCTTACACAATCCTTGTACCATATATACCTAGAACATCTTACACAATCCTTGTACAGTATATATCTAGAACATCTTACACAATCCTTGTACAGTATATATCTAGAACATCTTACACAATCCTTGTACAGTATATATCTAGAACATCTTACACAATCCTTGTACCCTATATATCTAGAACATCTTACACAATCCTTGTACCCCTATATATCTAGAACATCTTACACAATCCTTGTACAGTATATATCTAGAACATCTTACACAATCCTTGTACCCCTATATATCTAGAACATCTTACACAATCCTTGTACAGTGTATATCTAGAACATCTTACACAATCCTTGTACAGTATATATCTAGAACATCTTACACAATCCTTGCACAGTATAAATCTAGAACATCTTACACAATTCTTGTACCATATATATCTAGAACATCTTACACAATTCTTGTACAGTATATATTTAAAACATCTTACACAATCCTTGTAACATATATATCTAGAACATCTTACACAATCCTTGTACCACTATATATCTAGAACATCTTACACAATCCTTGTACCCCTATATATCTAAAACATCTTACACAATCCTTGTACAGTATATATCTAGAACATCTTACACAATCCTTGTACCCCTATATATTGTAAAAAATTTGGGTATGTTCCATTTGTATTTACGTCTCCATTTATAGGTTCGTTAGATTTTAGTGATTAGTTGTTTGATTATGGGAAGTCGGTGTTGGGAATATATTTCCCAGCCCGAGTAATTAGCCAATTTCTAGGAACAGACGTCATACTTAGAGTTGTTAAGAGACTTTACAGTGACATGAACTAGTTTCGTAAGAACAACTGTGAAACCAGTTTAGAAATTTGTTCAGATACAATAGAGAATATACGGGTTTGGTGGTCCATCATTAGTTAATAATGAAAAGTGAAATATTAGTAAATAATTATATTTAGAGTTTATCCTACCTGTACCTAAAATAAATAGAGACAAGATTCTATTGATGCAGTTTTAGTATTTCCCTGCATTGGGAGTTTGAATTGTGTTATGTATGCTTCATGCCACGGCAATGCTAACAAGGAAAAGACATGCAAATGTGAAGAAAAGCCATGCAAATGTGAAGTTGTAGTTGTGATATTGTGGTCATTTATTGATTGATTAGAGAAAAATTGTAGCTATCATAGTCTGTGCGCGTTACGAGAACTTCCAGTTGACAACGAATGTTGTCAGGAAGTCCTTGGAAATAGGGGAAAACAAAGCACTTCCAGCCCGACCTCACGCAGGTGTTTGATTCACTCGGTAGAGGAACCCCTGTGCGTATTACAAAACCTAGAACATCTTACACAATCCTTGTACCACTATATATCTAGAAGATCTTACACAATCCTTGTACCACTATATATCTAGAACATCTTACACAATCCTTGTACCACTATAAATCTAGAACATCTTACACAATCCTTGTACAGTATATATCTAGAAGATCTTACACAATCCTTGTACAGTGTAAATCTAGAAGATCTTACACAATCCTTGTACAGTATAGATCTAGAACATCCTTCACAATCCTTGTACCCTATATATCTAGAACATACACAATCCTTGTACCATATATATCTAGAACATCTTAAACAATCCTTGCACAGTATATATCTAGAACATCTTACACAATCCTTGTACAGTATAAATCTAGAAGATCATACACAATCCTTGTACAGTATATATCTAGAACATCTTACACAATCCTTGTACCACTATAAATCTAGAACATCTTACAGAATCCATGTACAGTGTAAATCTCGAACATCTTACACAATCCATGTAGAGTATATATCTAGAACATCGTACACAATCCTTGTACAGTATAAATCTAGAACATCTTACACAATCCTTGTACAGTATATATCTAGAATATCTTACACAATCCTTGTACCACCATAAATCTAGAACATCTTACACAATCCTTGTACCCTATATGTCTAGAACATCTTACACAATCCTTGTACCATATATACCTAGGATATCTTACACAATCCTTGTACAGTATATATCTAGAACATCTTACACAATCCTTGTACAGTATATATCTAGAACATCTTACACAATCCTTGTACCATATATATCTAGAACATCTTACACAATCCTTGTACAGTATATATCTAGAACATCTTATACAATCCTTGTACAGTATATATCTAGAACATCTTACACAATCCTTGTACAGTACATATCTAGAACATCTTACACAATCCTTGTACAGTATATATCTAGAACATCTTACACAATCCTTGTACCATAATAAGTCTAGAACATCTTACACAATCCTTGTACCCTATATATCTAGAACATCTTACACAATCCTTGTACAGTAAAAATCTAGAAGATCTTACACAATCCTTGTACAGTATATATCTAGAACATCTTACACAATCCTTGTACCACTATAAATCTAGAACATCTTACACAATCCATGTACAGTATAAATCTAGAACATCTTACACAATCCTTGTAGAGTATATATCTAGAACATCGTACACAATCCTTGTACAGTATAAATCTAGAACATCTTACACAATCCTTGTACAGTATATATCTAGAATATCTTACACAATCCTTGTACCACCATAAATCTAGAACATCTTACACAATCCTTGTACCCTATATGTCTAGAACATCTTACACAATCCTTGTACCATATATACCTAGGACATCTTACACAATCCTTGTACAGTATATATCTAGAACATCTTACACAATCCTTGTACAGTATATATCTAGAACATCTTACACAATCCTTGTACCATATATATCTAGAACATCTTACACAATCCTTGTACAGTATATATCTAGAACATCTTATACAATCCTTGAACAGTGTATATCTAGAACATCTTACTCAATCCTTGTACAGTACATACCTAGAACATCTTACACAATCCTTGTACAGTATATATCTAGAACATCTTACACAATCCTTGGACCACCATAAGTCTAGAACATCTTACACAATCCTTGTACCCTATATATCTAGAACATCTTACACAATCCTTGTACCATATATACCTAGAATATCTTACACAATCCTTGTACAGTATATATCTAGAACATCTTACACAATCCTTGTACAGTATATATCTAGAACATCTTACACAATCCTTGTACAGTATATATCTAGAACATCTTACACAATCCTTGTACAGTATATATCTAGAACATCTTACACAATCCTTGTACAGTATGTATCTAGAACATCTTACCCAATCCTTGTACAGTATATATCTAGAACATCTTACACAATCCTTGTACAGTATATATCTAGAACATCTTACCCAATCCTTGTACAGTATATATCTAGAACATCTTACACAATCCTTGTACAGTATATATCTAGAACATCTTACCCAATCCTTGTACAGTATATATTTAGAACATCTTACACAATCCTTGTACAGTATATATCTAGAACATCTTACACTATCCTTGTACAGTATATATCTAGAACATCTTACACAATCCTTGTACAGTATATATCTAGAACATCTTACACAATTCTTGTACAGTAAATATCTAGAACATCTTACACTATCCTTGTACATTATATATCTACAACATCTTACACAATCCTTGTACAGTATATATCTAGAACATCTTACACAATCCTTGTACCATATATATCTAGAACATCTTACACAATCCTTGTACAGTATATATTTAGAACATCTTACACAATCCTTGTAACATATATATCTAGAACATCTTACACAATCCTTGTACCACTATATATGTAGAACATCTTACACAATCCTTGTACCCCTTTATACATAGAACATCTTACACAATCCTTGTACAGTATATATCTAGAACATCTTACACAATCCTTGTACCCCTATATATTGTAAAAAATTTGGGTATGTTCCATTTGTATTTACGTCTCCATTTATAGGTTCGTTAGATTTTAGTGATTAGTTGTTTGATTATGGGAAGTCGGTGTTGGGAATATATTTCCCAGCCCGAGTAATTAGCCAATTTCTAGGAACAGACGTCATACTTAGAGTTGTTAAGAGACTTTACAGTGACATGAACTAGTTTCGTAAGAACAACTGTGAATCCAGTCTAGAAATGGGTTCAGATACAATGGAGAATATACGGGTTTGGTGGTCCATCATTGGTTAATAATGAAAAGTGAAATATTAGTAAATAATTATATTTAGAGTTTATCCTACCTGTACCTAAAATAAATAGAGACAAGATTCTATTGATGCAGTTTTAGTATTTCCCTGCATTGGGAGTTTGAATTGTGTTATGTATGCTTCATGCCACGGCAATGCTAACAAGGAAAAGACATGCAAATGTGAAGAAAAGCCATGCAAATGTGAAGTTGTAGTTGTGATATTGTGGTCATTTATTGATTGATTAGAGAAAAATTGTAGCTATCATAGTCTGTGCGCGTTACGAGAACTTCCAGTTGACAACGAATGTTGTCAGGAAGTCCTTGGAAATAGGGGAAAACAAAGCACTTCCAGCCCGACCTCACGCAGGTGTTTGATTCACTCGGTAGAGGAACCCCTGTGCGTATTACAATACCTAGAACATCTTACACAATCCTTGTACCACTATATATCTAGAAGATCTTACACAATCCTTGTACCACTATATATCTAGAAGATCTTACACAATCATTGTACCACTATATATCTAGAACATCTTACACAATCCTTGTACATTATATATCTAGAACATCTTACACAATCCTTGTACCACTATATATCTAGAACATCTTACACAATCCTTGTACAGTATATATCTAGAACATCTTACACAATCCTTGTACAGTATATATCTATAACATCTTACACAATCCTTGTACAGTATATATCTGGAACATCGTACACAATCCTTGTACCACTATATATCTAGAACATCTTACACAATCCTTGTACAGTATATATCTAGAAGATCTTACACAATCCTTGTACAGTATAAATCTAGAAGATCTTACACAATCCTTGTACAGTATATATCTAGAACATCTTACACAATCCTTGTACCACTATAAATCTAGAACATCTTACACAATCCTTGTACCACTATATATCTAGAACATCTTATACAATCCTTATACCACTATATATCTAGAACATCTTACACAATCCTTGTACCACTATATATCTAGAACATCTTACACAATCCTTGTACCACTATATATCTAGAACATCTTACACAATCCTTGTACCACTATATATCTAGAACATCTTACACAATCCTTGTACAGTATATATCTAGAACATCTTACACAATCCTTGTACAGTATATATCTAGAACATCTTACACAATCCTTGTACATTATATATCTAGAACATCTTACACAATCCTTGTACCACTATATATCTAGAAGATCTTACACAATCCTTGTACCCCTATATATCTAGAACATCTTACACAATCCTTGTACAGTATATATCTAGAACATCTTACACAATCCTTGTACATTATATATCTAGAACATCTTACACAATCCTTGTACCACTATATATCTAGAACATCTTACACAATCCTTGTACCACTATATATCTAGAACATCTTACACAATCATTGTACAGTATATATCTAGAACATCTTACACAATCCTTGTACAGTATATATCTAGAACATCTTACACAATCCTTGTACATTATATATCTAGAGCATCTTACACAATCCTTGTACCACGATATATCTAGAAGATCTTACACAATCCTTGTACCACTATATATCTAGAACATCTTACACAATCCTTGTACCCTATATATCTAAAACATCTTACACAATCCTTGTACCCTATATATCTAGAACATCTTACACAATCCTCTTACCCTATATATCTAGAACATCTTACACAATCCTTGTACCCTATATATCTAGAACATCTTACACAATCTTTGTACCCTATATATCATGAACATCTTACACAATCCTTGTACCCTATATATCTAGAACATCTTACACAATCCTTGTACCCTATATATCTAGAACATCTTACACAATCCTTGTACCCTATATATCTAGAACATCTTTCACAATCCTTGTACCCTATATATCTAGAACATCTTACACAATCCTTGTACCACTATATATCTAGAACATCTTACTCATCTTTGTACCCTATATATCTAGAACATCTTACACAATCCTTGTACCCTATATATCTAGTACATCTTACACAATCCTTGTACCACTATATATCTAGAACATCTTACTCATCTTTGTACCCTATATATCTAGAACATCTTACACAATCCTTGTACGCTATATATCTAGAACATCTTACACAATCCTTGTACCACTATATATCTAGAACATCTTACTCATCTTTGTACCCTATATATCTAGAACATCTTACACAATCCTTGTACCCTATATATCTAGAACATCTTACACAATCCTTGTACCCTATATATCTAGAACATCTTACACAATCCTTGTACCCTATATATCTAGAACATCTTACACAATCCTTGTACCCTATATATCTAGAACATCTTACACAATCCTTGTACCCTATATATCTAGAACATCTTACACAATCCTTGTACCACTATATATCTAGAACATCTTACTCATCTTTGTACCCTATATATCTAGAACATCTTACACAATCCTTGTACCCTATATATCTAGAACATCTTACACAATCCTTGTACCACTATATATCTAGAACATCTTACTCATCTTTGTACCCTATATATCTAGAAGATAGAAGACTGATTAAACTCTGAAATATTCAATCTGTTAAAACAGAGTTAAATACCTTGCTATAAGAGAACATTTTTACAACAATTTCAAATTTACAAAACACAACCAATATAGTCTAGTTCCTTGATCACATGTTTGCTGACAAGATGGCTGAAATTAAACACAAAAAGTCCTCATCAAATAATGGCAAAACATCTAAAATGAACTTAAACTATTAGACTCTTTGTTCATGGGTTTACGATATAAGTATTTTATTAAAGGTTTTGTAATTTAAAATTAAACCTCCTTGTTGTAAAAATTCTCAAACTTTATACCGAGTACTTATATTGGTTTAGATGTTGGTATTTTATACATAGTACTTATGTTGGTTTAGATGTTGGTATTTTATACCGAGTACTTATATTGGTTTAGATGTTGGTATTTTATACATAGTACTTATATTGGTTTAGATGTTGGTATTTTATACATAGTACTTATATTGGTTTAGATGTTGGTATTTTATACATAGTACTTATATTGGTTTAGATGTTGGTATTTTATACATAGTACTTATATTGGTTTAGATGTTGGTATTTTATACATAGTACTTATATTGGTTTAGATGTTGGTATTTTATACATAGTACTTATATTGGTTTAGATGTTGGTATTTTGTACATAGTACTTATATTGGTTTAGATGTTGGTATTTTATACATAGTACTTATATTGGTTTAGATGTTGGTATTTTATACCGAATACTTATATTGGTTTAGATGTTGCTATTTTATACCGAGTACTTATATTGGTTTAGATGTTGGTATTTTATACATAGTACTTATATTGGTTTAGATGTTGGTATTTTATACATAGTACTTATATTGGTTTAGATGTTGGTATTTTGTACATAGTACTTATATTGGTTTAGATCTTGGTATTTTATACCGAGTACTTATATTGGTTTAGATCTTGGTATTTTATACCGAGTACTTATATTGGTTTAGATGTTGGTATTTTATACATAGTACTTATATTGGTTTAGATGTTGGTATTTTATACCGAGTACTTATATTGGTTTAGATGTTGGTATTTTATACCGAGTACTTATATTGGTTTAGATGTTGGTATTTTATACATAGTACTTATATTGGTTTAGATGTTGGTATTTTGTACATAGTACTTATATTGGTTTAGATGTTGGTATTTTGTACATAGTACTTATATTGGTTTAGATGTTGGTATTTTATACATAGTACTTATATTGGTTTAGATGTTGGTATTTTATACATAGTACTTATATTGGTTTAGATGTTGGTATTTTGTACATAGTACTTATATTGGTTTAGATGTTGGTATTTTATACATAGTACTTATATTGGTTTAGATGTTGGTATTTTGTACATAGTACTTATATTGGTTTAGATGTTGGTATTTTATACATAGTACTTATATTGGTTTAGATGTTGGTATGTTATACATAGTACTTATATTGGTTTAGATGTTGGTATTTTATACAGAGTACTTATGTTGGTTTAGATGTTGGTATTTTATATACAGTACTTATATTGGTTTAGATGTTGGTATTGTATATATAGTACTTATATTGGTTTAGATGTTGGTATTTTGTACATAGTACTTATATTGGTTTAGATGTTGGTATTTCATGCATTGTATTTACATTGGTTTACATGTAGGGTGAGTCTTGAAATAAAATGGGGAATAGGAAGAAAACAATCAATCTTGACTGGACAACCACTTGTCCAGGTAAGTGTCGGAACCAGAGATTTTACAACCACTTGTCCAGGTACGTGTCGGAACCAGATATTTTCCCGCAAATGGAGTCTGTACTATGTAAAATACCAGACATGTTTAAGACTGCGGATCGGTTATTCCTTTTAATGGGAAATTAGTTTCCACACACACCTAATAAAGTGCTAACCAGCATAATTTACAACATTTCTTTTCCTGCTTCCTTGTGTATTTTGCTCTTAGACTTAGATCCTTAATAATACCTTTGAAAAAATGTGAATGAATCCATTTCCATGAGGAAATAATAAACTTAGGTAATAATGATGGGTTGATTTTAATTTTGACTTTAAGTAGACGAAACCAAACTAACAGCACAGTGTCACAATAGAAACTATGATCAAACATGTGTTTAAACTTAATTCTGGCCACACATAAAATAATCAAATATCTCCAGACATAAGCGTAACATGGTTAATTAGTGTTTAGTGCACCCTTCCAGACACGATGATTCAACATACGGCACTTACATGGAAATAAATACATTAAATAGCTACCCGACGGTATGCAAATGCAATCCAATTTTAAGAAGCTATTTGCAGAAAACCTTTTGACAAATAATTTACGCTCAAATATACACGATTACAGATTTAGAAAGGTGCAGTCTGATATTGCACATGCTGAGAACCAGGATTTATATTGAAATTTATTACGTGGTATCTTTTATAGCACAAATAGAAGGCAATATTACCTTAATTTAAAATCCTTGCGTGTTATTCAATCGCGACGGGTATAAACAGATATCCCTATTTTGGCACACCCGTGAACTAAACTATTGATCAGTACATTTGCAATGAGTGCTTTGATGGTTGACACAATGAAACACCTGTCATAACACTATTTGTATGTTATAGCCACAGAAAACATTCTGTACAAAATAAAAAATCTTGTGTTCGACACCATAATTCTTGTGAAGTCATTTTCTTCTCAAATGTTCATTGTACTTAAAAATTATTTTAAAAAAGTGTATATCTAGGTATTATTGGAGAAAACCATACATGTCTAAATGTGTCACTTTATAATCTAGCTTTAAAGAATATCTTGTTTCTCAGCTATCTCTCTAGATTAGAGCCTTACACTAAATAATGAATATACTATATTAATAATTGTAATACTTTTATGCAATACTATCTTACAATACTATATTAATAATTGTAATACTTTTTTGCAATACTATCTTACAATACTATATTAATAATTGTAATACTTGTATGCAATACTATCTTACAATACTATATTGATAATTGTAATACTTTTTTGCAATACTATCTTACAATACTATATTAATAATTGTAATACTTGTATGCAATACTATCTTTCAATACTATATTAATAATTGTAATACTTGTATGCAATACTATCTTACAATACTATATTAATAATTGTAATACATGTATGCAATACTATCTTACAATACTATATTATTAATTGTAATACATGTATGCAATACTATCTTACAATACTATATTGATAATTGTAATACTTTTATGCAATACTATCTTACAATACTATATTAATAATTGTAATTCTTGTATGCAATACTATCTTACAATACTATATTAATAATTGTAATACATTTATGCAATACTATCTTACAATACTATATTGATAATTGTAATACTTTTATGCAATACTATCTTACAATACTATATTAATAATTGTAATACTTTTATGCAATACTATCTTACAATACTATATTAATAATTGTAATGCATTTATGCAATACTATCTTACAATACTATATTCATAATTGTAATATATTTATGCAATACTATCTTACGCAATACTATCTTACAATATACAATCTGAAATTATTGTGATGACGCATAGATTGCAGCTAAAATATGTCTTGTATTTGCTATTTGCTTTGCATATTTGTAAAGCAGGAATACCCCTTTATTTATTCTGATTATTGTATGTATGTATGTATGTATGTATGTATGTATGTATGTATGTATGTATGTATGTATGTATGTATATATATAATAATAATAATAATAATAATAATAATCCATAGCTACCTGTCTATAATACTGATCCATAGCTACCTGCCTATAATAATGATCCATAGCTACCTGCCTATAATAATGATCCATAGCTACCTGCCTATAATAATGATCCATAGCTACCTGCCTATAATACTGATCCATATCTACCTGCCTATAATACTGATCCATAGCTACCTGCCTATAATACTGATCCATAGCTACCTGCCTATAATAATGATCCATAGCTACCTGCCTATAATACTGATCCATAGCTACCTGCCTATAATACTGATCCATAGCTACCTGCCTATAATACTGATCCATAGCTACCTGCCTATAATACTGATCCATAGCTACCTGCCTATAATAATGATCCATTGCTACCTGCCTATAATAATGATCCATAGCTACCTGCCTATAATACTTATCCATTGCTACCTGCCTATAATAATGATCCATTGCTACCTGCCTATAATAATGATCCATAGCTACCTGCCTATAATACTGATCCATAGCTACCTGCCTATAATAATGATCCATAGCTACCTGCCTATAATACTGATCCATAGCTACCTGCCTATAATAATGATCCATAGCTACCTGCCTATAATACTGATCCATAGCTACCTGCCTATAATAATAATCCATAGCTACCTTCCTATAATAATGATCCATAGCTACCTGCCTATAATACTGATCCATAGCTACCTGCCTATAATAATAATCCATAGCTACCTGCCTATAATAATGATCCATAGCTACCTGCCTATAATACTGATCCATAGCTACCTGCCTATAATACTGATCCATATCTACCTGCCTATAATAATGATCCATTGCTACCTGCCTATAATACTGATCCATAGCTACCTGCCTATAATACTGATCCATAGCTACCTGCCTATAATAATGATCCATTGCTACCTGCCTCTAATACTGATCCATTGCTACCTGCCATCAATTAAAATTTTCATTTTGTATGTTTGTTGCAGGGCCAATTGGCTTATTGGAATGAATAGTGTTCTTACACCAAGTATGCTAATGAGTTATATTTGTTACCGTGAATTTTAATTTGCACCCATCAACCAACCTGCGTCCCCTAGCCTTGTTGACATAAACTTTTCTGTGGTTCGAAAACGCGAGGCATAGTACCTTTTGTTGCAGGAGTATATTCGTGCCGTCTGGTCAGAGTGTATGAGTTTGAATGATTGCACAGATTTTAATGAACACTATATTTCCCCTCTGGTCGGTACTTATTAACAATATACAACTAAAGGCCTATGCTATGGTCCATTACACAGAAAGTTCGATAGATTGTTCCAGCGATAAAAGGTGTGATATTACGTAGCTGATTTTACATAAATGAATGCATTTTCCATATCCGGTATCCAGTTACTTTCATTGTTGAGTCTCATTACATGTTTTTATTTATGGTACGTTAGACATGTGTGACAAGACATTTTACATATATTTAGACTGAAGTATAAACAATGTTACAGACGTCCGGGTAGCCATATCTAACATTTGTTCTATACACATATATATAGTCTCATACTTACGTGACCTTAAATGGAACATCCTGCCTGAAAATTAACCTATTTTTGTTGTTTTATGTTGCACGAACCTTTGCAAGCAACCGAGAGAGAGAGAGAGAGAGAGAGAGAGAGAGAGAGAGAGAGAGAGAGAGAGAGAGAGAGAGAGAGAGAGAGAGAGAGAGAGAATATGAAGGTTTGTTTGTTCACCGCTTCCAAACATTCAGTGGTCAACTGTGTCAGTAACAGAAGTTGCCAGCGTAAATACCTTACTACTCTGTCAATATCAAACTGCTACCAGGTGGCGCACTCTTCTCTTCCGAAATGTCATTGCCACCACACGTTAATATCTGTAACTTTCTTGCAGAAAGGTCTGCTTTTGTTTGTACCTCATTTTGTAAGCGAATCGCGAGAAAGTAAAAAAAAACATATATAGAAGATATAAGCCCCGAGCCAGCAACTCTAGCACTGTTATGGTCAACTTTCTATTGTTTGTTTTTAACGGCAAAATTAAACGAAATAATTGACTGAAATGACATCTCAAGAAATTTTAACAACATTCTACATCAGACAGATATAAATAATTCATAGAGGACTTAAGATTAACACAAAAGGAATATATATATATATATATATATATATATATATATATATATATATATATATATATATATGTAGAGAGAGAGAGAGACAGACAGACAGACAGAGACAGAGAGAGAAATATTTCTAGTGTTACGATTCTATGGTCTAAGAAAAATGTAACAGAAAGAAAGTGAAACCAACAAATGAAGTAAAAATCAACAAGCAATTTATTTCAGACAAATTAAAGTGAAAATTCAAAAGACAATTGCAGTAACGTGAATTAAAATCCAAATAATCAATAATCCTAAGTGTCCGGATCACAGGTCCTAAATATATAGTGTTCCGAATGAATGACTGTATAGTTGAATGTGTTGATGTGCCAATAGTATTTAATGTCCTGATGTGCCAGTAGTCTTTAATGTGATGATGTGCCGAAATGAAGTACTCCAGAATATCTTTGAATAAGTTCACATAGATTCCAAAATCATCAATTCAAAATCCAAAATCCAAAGGTGTATTAGCACATTTATAATCCAATGAATCTGTTTATGTTTAATAATTCCTTTCTCTGAATTTGGAATGATTTTTCAAAACTGTAATGGCTCTTTAAAGACTGATGTTAAGTCGAAACTCAAAAACTGTCCACTAAACAGGGTATATATAAAGATAGGTTACATGACAGAATGTTCTAGAATATTATGGTGTATGTGAATTTTGACACATAACTCTAAAGGAAATTCTGGTTTTATCTGTGAACAAAATCAACCTTGACCTCAAATTGAATCAGCAACTTGTTTCCCAAAACCGTCCTTGAACTCAAATACTAAGTAAACAACCTAATTCAAGGACAATAGCTAAACATGTCAACATTATACTTAACAGTAAGTTTTAAGCAAATATTAGTGTCAAGCAACATGTATAATTTCCTAAAATATTTATAATTTTATATAAAAATCATACATAACACCTCCCTCATAAAGAAAAAAAACGATTTATGCAATAAAGCGTTCTTTTAAATATGCAGCTAATACTATAATAACCAAACTTACACAATGTAACACTTCTTTGCATGTGACAGTGCATCTGCGATCACATTGTCTTTTCCCCTGATGTGTCTGATGTCAATGTTATATTCCTGCAATATTAAACTCCATCTCAACAATCTTCGATTTTTATCTTTCATTTTGTTGATGAAAGTAAGGGGATTGTGATCACTGTACACAATAATCGGAGAAAGAGCTGAGGTAACATACACTTCAAAATGTTGTAAAGCCAATATCAAAGCCAAACATTCCTACTCAATTGTGGATTAATTTTTCTTGTGCTTGTTTAGTTTCTTAGAAAAAATAACACACAGGGCGATCCACCATTTTTGTCTTCCTGAATCAATACTCCACCTATCCCTACATTACTTGCATCAACAGACAATTTAAATGATTGGCTGAAATTTGGTGCAGAAAGAACTGGTGCATTCTTAAGCATGGCCTTTAACTTGTCAAAAGATTCCTGACACTTGCCAGACCAAAGAAATTTGGTTCTCTTACTCAACAAACTTGTCAAAGGTTCAGCAATTATGGAAAAATTTGAACAAAATTTTCGATAATATGCAGCCATACCTAAAAATCACATCAGTTGCTTTTTACAAATTGGAACCAAAAATTCAGAGATAGTCTTGACCTTAGCTTCTATAGGTTTAACTTGACCTTGTCCCACAACATGTCCTAAAAATGTGACACAAGAATGGCAAAACTCACTTTTGCTCAAATTAATCGTCAGATTTGCATCACTGAGTCGATCGAGGAATTTCCAAATGGTTTCCAAGTGACTTCTCCATGTGTCGCTGTAGATGATAAGGTCATCGATGTACGCGTCACAATTATCTAGACCAGATGTTATCATGTTCATCAGATGTTGAAACGTTGCTGAAGAATTTTTCATTCCAAACGGCATGACTTTATATTGATAAAGTCCATCTGGAGTTACAAATGCTGAAATTTCTTTTGCCCGTTCCGTGCGTGGAATTTGCCAGAATCCGTTTAAAAGGTCAAACTTGGTGACATATTTCGCATTTCCAATTTTATCAATGCAATCGTACATTCTTGGTATTGGAAATGAATCCGTTTTGGTGACACTGTTGACTTTTCTGTAGTCAGTACACATGCGGAATGTATTATCTGGCTTAGGAACAAGTATACATGGTGAACTCCAGTTGCTTTTACTTGGTTCGATAAAATCATTCTCCAGTAAATACTGAATTTCTTTCTTCAAATAGTCCAGTTTGAGAGGATTCATCCTGTAAGGATGCTGTTTCACAGGTGTAGAATCTACAATGTCAACGTCATGATAGATTTTATTTGTTCGTGTATTAACATCAGGAAACAAGTGCTCATACTCATTTAATAGCTGTTTTAGTTTATTTCTTTCCTGTTGTTGTCGGTGTGAAAGTTTCTGGTCCAGATTGTTCAATATTTCATAATTTCGAAGTTTGGTCACACCAGAGTCACTATAGTCTGATTGTATTCCATCGTTGATATCTTCACTGTGTGGGACAGGCACAGCTAAATTAACTGAATAATTAGCTAGGCTATCTCTGTCAAAATCTTCCTTTAACATATTTATGTGACAAAGTTCTTTCTGTTTAAGTCATTTACTTTCTTTTCAGCTATATAAGGACCATACAATTTAGCCCGAAGAGGATTTTGAGGTATGGGCAAGAGAGCCAGAACTTTATCACCAGTTTTAAAACTACATTCCTGTGTATTTCTGTCATACTTTAATTTTATTTTTGACTGGTTAGTGTGAAGATTAGTACTTGATACTTCACAGACCTTTAACAACTTGTATTTGAAATAAGAGACAAAGTCAAGTAGATTAATCTTTGAATCTTCTTTTGAAAGAAGTTTCTCTTTCAATAATTTCAATGGTCCACGGACAGTATGTCCAAAAACCAGTTCAAAGGGACTAAAACCCAATGACTCTTGAACTCATTCCCTTACAGCAAACAACAACAAATGAACGCCCTCATCCCAATAGTTTCCTGTATCAAAGCAATATGACCGAATCATATTCTTCAAAGTTTGATGAAATCTTTCCAAAGTCCCTTGACTTTCAGGGTGATCGGCAGAAGATTTAAACTGTTGGATGCCTAATTCATGCATAATTTGTTGGAACATTCCAGACATAAAATTGTACCCTTGGTCCGACTGGACAGATTTGGGAAGGCCAACCAGATTTAAAAAAACTTCACCAAAGCTTTCACAATGGTTTTAGTTTTTATATTTCTCATTGGAATTGCCTCTGCAACTCTTGTAGACGCACACATTATGATCAACAAGTATTGGTAACCTGACTTGTCTTAGGTACGGGACCGACACAGTCTACCATTATTCTACTAAATGGTTCGTCAAATGCAGGAACATTTGGTAGATGCACCTTAGGTATCTTCTGATTGGGTTTTCTTACCATTTGACAAGTGTGACACGATCTGCAGTATTTAGAGACATCACTATTAAGTTTCGGACAATAAAAATTATTCAAGATCTTGTGATAAGTCTTATTGACTCCTAAATGACCAACCAAAGGAGCTTCATGGGCTAGACTAAGAATGTCCTGTCGATATGACTTAGGAACAACAATTTGATAGCTCACTGACCACTCGTCACTAGCAGGTACCTCAAGAGGTCTCCATGTTCTCATAAGGATCCCATTTTTCACAAAGTAACACACTGGAACTTCTGTGGCTTCAGTTTCACTAATAGCCCTCTGAAACAAACAGGATATCTCGGGATCTTGTTCCTGTTCAACGACAAGTGATTGTCGTTTGTCACCCTGATTAGAATAAAGAGAATGCGTTGTTAAAAGAGGATCACTGTAACCAGTACCTTTTGATTAATCAATACCTGAGGAAAAAGTGACCTCATCAAAAGACTGACCAATACATGTGTCAGCTATAGGAATAATATCCTGGTCAACATCTCTCTCAAGAGCTCTTCTTACCATAGCTCTGATAACTGCACAAGCAATGATACAAATCAGGGATTTCGATTTCGACATGATCAACTTTCTGATCCAAACAAGGCTTGTCAGTTACAAATGGATTAACCACAACCTTATCTCCAGCTAGTTTTTTGCCTAATAATAAATGAATACCCTCTGTTGGTAAAGAAGTCACTGCCCTAACAGTTACAGGTCCGGAAACTAAGTCTGATGCCAAATTGACACAACGGAGAGGATCATTTATAAAGCTGCACTCTACTCCCTGAATAAGAACACTTTCACTAGGAGAAGACTCCTCAGACAAGGGCAAAGTACCTGATAATAAAAGACTCTGAGAAGGTCCTGTGTCACGTAATATTTTAATATGGATAGGCTTGGCAGAATCACCAATAAGTGATATAGAACCTTCTGACATGAATGGCTCATAAATCTCTAAAATAGAATCAGACTGGTGTTTGTTTGAGCCAACAATTGTATTGCTTTCAATACAAGACCGTGGCCTTGACCTCTTTGAAATAAGAGCATTTGGAAAAGCTCTGTCTTTATTCTGTTGCCTTTTTTCAACTTGAGCAATGAGAAATGAAGTACACTTTCGTTTTACAATAAGTAGGAAGAGATAAGCATTTCTGATCAGCCTTATCAGATGTTTGATTCCTAACAGTTGTGCTGTTTTGAAATGTGGAAGTACTCATTTGAGATTGAAATGTTCTTTTTTTACCAGAAAACTGCTGAGACTTATTGCCAAATGAAATTTTCTGAGTCAAGGCATAATCATCAGCCACACGAGCAGAATTTTCCAAAAATTCCCCTTTCTGCTCGTCAAGATAGATCTTAAGATCTCTATGGATGCACCGATTGAACTCTTCAATTAATACGAGCTGTCTGAGGTTATCGTAATCTTGATCAAACTTCTTGGCTGAGCACCACCTATCAAATTGTCGTTCTTTTCCCCATTCGAATTCGACATGAGTTTGTCCAGTTTATTTTCTACAATTCCTAAACCTTTGTCGATATGCCTGAGGTACCAGCTCATAAGCCTTCAAGATGTACTCCTTAAACACATCATAATCAGTGCTTTGCTGTACTGACAGTGAAGTGTAGACTTCACGAGCTTTGTCAATAAGTACACTTTGTAATAACAAAGTTCAATGCTCTCTGAACCATTTCAAGTTTTCAGCAATGTTCTCAAAGTGAAGAAAGTATTTATCTACTTCTTTTTCCTGAAAAGGGGATACTAACCTAATATATCAGGTAAGATCAAAACCTGAACTTGTGCGTAAAGAGAGTGTGCTCTGCTTGCCAGTTTCTAATTCTCTTAACTTAAATTGCATTTCCCTTTCTTCTCTCTCTCTCTCTCTCTCTCTCTCTCTCTCTCTCTCTCTCTGCATCTGCATCTCTATCATTTTTTTCTTTCTATATCTGTCTCTCCTCTTTCTCTCTCAACATCTGCATCTGCTTCTCCATCATTTCTTTTCTTTCTGTATCTGTCTGTCTGTCTGTCTCTCTCTCGCTCGCTGAATCTGAAACTTTGCTAATTCTAAATCCATCTAGTTCTTTTACTCTAATTCCTTTAATTTCCTCTCAGAACCAGATACAGGTTTTTACGATCAAACTTAAAGCACTACTATCCAAAATTCCCTTTCCTACTAAATATTGAATTAAAATAATCTTTATCTCCTGTTTTGTCAATGATGCTTTCGCCTCAGACAGACTATATTTTCTGGCAATTTCGAGCAACTCATTCTTTCTCATACACTCTACCCCCCATTCCCGAATAGGATCTGAAATGAAATTCTGAACATTTGATGCCATTTTGAATGCTTGTTGCTTTCACACAAAAAATTCCTCAAATTAAAATCATTGCCAAAGACAAAAAAAATTCCGAGGCAAAACCTATATGAGTTTCAAAGATAACTTTAATATCTCAAATATGCTTTAAAGAAATTCTATCCCGGACGAGACCCCAATTTCTGTTACGAATCTATGGTCTAAGAAAAATGTAACAGAAAGAAAGTAAAACCAACAAATGAAGTAAAAATCAACAAGCATTTTATTTCTAGACAATTAAAGTAAAAATTGAAAAGACACTTACAGTAACGTGAATTAAAATCCAAATAATCAATAATCCTAAGTGTCCTAATCACAGGTCCTAAATATATAATGTTCCGAATGAATGACTGTATCCTTGAATGTGTTGATGTGCCAATATTCTTTAATGTCCTGATGTGCCAGCAGTCTTAAATGTGATGATGTGCCAAAATTAAGTACTCCAGAATATCTTTGAATATGTTCACATAGATCCCAAAATCATCAATTCAAAATCCAAAATCCAAAAGTGTATGAGCACTTTTATAATCCAATGAATATTTTTAATAATTCCTTTCTCTGAATTTGGAATGATTTATAAAAACTTTATTGGTTCTTTTAAGACTGATATTAAGGTCGAAGCTCAAAAACTATCCACTAAACATGGTATATATAAAGATAGGTCACATGACAGAATGTTCTAGAATATTATGGTGCATGTGAATTTTGACACATAACTCTAAAGGAAATTCTGGTTTTATCTGTGAACAAAATCAACCTTGACCTCAAATTGAATCAGCAACTTGTTTCCCAAAACCGTCCTTGAACTCAAATACTAAGTAAACAACCTAATTCAAGAACAATAGAAGTCAAGAAACATTTATAATTTCCTTAAATATTTATTATATTATATAAACATCATACATATCACTAGTTTGATATATTAAAAAGCAGATTTTGGCAACAATACTCACTAACCTGTCAGTGGAAAGCAAGAATACAAATGTCTCTGTACATGTTATATATCTTTAAACATTTAAATGTTTTCTTACAGTGCCATTGAGCCATGCTACCCTGAATCAATAAAGATATGTATGTATGTATGTATGTATGTATGTATGTATGTATGTATGTATGTATGTATGTATGTATGTATGTATGTATGTATGTATGTATGTATGTATGTATGTATGTATGAAATAAATGAAACGAAGTGGATGTTGGGACGGAAATAGTGGAAAATAAAGATGATCCTGCCCAATTGGGTGTATGTCCCACCCCTTCCACCCCTGAAATGAGCCTTTATCATGAGAACAGAATTTGTGTCATATATGTTGGAATTATTAAATACTGGAGGAAAATATGTCAGATAAATCGAACAAAACTTATAGATGAATACAGTAACACCTACCATAGATCCATTGACCTGACCACAGTAGAAGCAAACAAAGAGGATGAAATATCTAAGTCAGGATTGATTTAATTTGTTATCTGACAACTGATTGATAGCTTTGGAATACCAAAATATAAAATAGATTGGAGGATTAGGATTTCAAAATATAAATATATCTTTTCCAAATGGTACTTACCTAATTTAAAAATTAGACAAGTGATATTAAGTGACCCAGGTGTCGGTAACGGAATACAAGCATAAAATGAGAATTTAATGTCTCGAAATTATCTTGAGTTGATAATAACAGACCAACGAGACAATCTCTTACAACTGGAACTTTAACATTTAATGGCTTAAATCATTTATTTAAAGACACTCTTTTAAAAGACTGATGAATAATTTCATGTTTATACCAAAGTTTTTTTTCTTCTAACTCTGAAATCGTCATATTAACTTCATAAAAGGATGTCTCAATCTAATTTTACTTTCGGTAAATTTAATTGTTGCTTTTGTCGAGTTATTGCAAGGACAACTGCAAACTCTGTAAGACGTGCAATAAAGGCAGCTAAATGAAGATTTTAAATAGCTTTTGTGTGTTGTTTTAATACTATTTTTGAGGTATATAAATGACATTGTATATGGTATATAAATTACATTGTATATGATATACACTATAAGATACGTTTTTTCTCTGTTGATAGATTTGTTTTATCAACTTCCGAATGCCTTAACTCTGACGTCGCCAAATTACTCTAAGTGGGCAGACAAATGATTGGTATTCGTTGATCATTCATAAAATAAATCCCTGACAGTATGTAGAAAAATTACCAAACCATAACCCTGGCATTTATATATGCTTAACCATCAAGTTGATGAGGTAAATCCACATAAACATTTTGGAGTTTTCCTTTCAAATGACCAAACCTGCTATAACCATATAGATTATAAAGAGATAAGGCTTGGTCACGAATAAATGTAATTCGTAATTCACATTTCATCCAGATGGAAAATCTCTTGAAATTATATACACTACTTTCATTGGGCCTATTTTGGAATACGTGAATATGGTTTAGTATAATTGTGTACAATATAAAAAGCATGAACTCGAAAGCACGGAAAATGAAGCAGCGAGAATCGTGACCGGTGCCCACCAAACAAGTATGCGTTGTGGCGCTATTTCAAGAAATAGGAAACCCTTGAATTGAACCGAAGGAAACAAACATGTCCTCTTTTACACAATGACTCTGGTTCATTCAACCATTAGTGATGTTGGGCGCTATTATTCAAATATGTATGTATTAATGTGTAAAGGCACGTCGGCACAAAAATGTCTATATGGCGCAATTTAAAAGTGAAGTTATAAAAATGCACAAATGAACAACCACACAAACACCTTAGGAAGATAATCCTTGCAAACAAATGTATACATGAAGTACAACTAGATAGAATATAACGAATCAGTATGTTAACATTTTATAAATGTATACAAAAAAAAAAGATAAAATTTAACACGTGTAAAATATTTGAAACATCAGGTAAAAAAATTGTTATACAAACCTTTTCTCCGCTATAACTTAAAAAGTAACTAACTTTCAAACTATACATGTGTGAAATTGTCTTTATTTCAATTAATTCCTCCATTATGTTATTTGAGAATGGAAGACTACCTGATGAAACTCGTCAAGTCGACTCCATTAACAAACAATAAAAGTATTGAATACTATTAATGTATATGTTACTGGAGCAGAAGAAAACTCCTTACTTTTCACTCCCGCACTTATTCCTAAACTGGAATTGATTTACCATTATGTAGATGTGGTCTTTTAGAAACACGCAACACTTTTACTTCACTGACAAATACTACCGCAAACAATGTTTTGAGATGTGTCAAACCCTATGTTCCTATTTAATTTAACTGTAGATACTCTCTTATATGGGATTGTGTCGTTGTCATATGAAGTTAATATTCGTAATTTTGGACGCCGTATATAAATTTATTGAGAAAAATAAATAATATAGTGACTCAAGAGCTTTTCTTGAACATTATAGTTGTGTCCATGTCCGTGGTTTATTTTAAAAAAAATATTACGCTTATACAAAGTAGGTGTAGCTATCGTGCCGGAGCTGATTTGTTCTATGAGAAAGTAGTATTCTCTCTCTCTCTCTCTCTCTCTCTCTCTCTCTCTCTCTCTCTGTATATATATATATATATATATATATATATATATATATATATATATATATATATATATATATCCTTTTCAATCTTTTTCTATCCATTACCTTAATTTGCTCTCTTTTCTCTCTCATTCACACTTTACATTTGATTTTGTTTTCTTCATGTTCTGTACTGTTCTAGCCATTGTGCTACTATTTGGCTTCATGAAATGATTGTAAACTTTGATATCGCCAGTATTCAACTTTTCAACTATTTTACTATGATATAATTTACTTCGCCATTGTGTTGAGAATTGTTTGTGTATTTAAGGAGGAACAATTGTCAAGCCGCTTGCTTCCGTTTGTAATCTTTAATTTCGCAGTTTGTGGGTATTGTATTTGTTAATACAAATAACGAAATGAATATGCAAAAACAAAACCAGAATTCAACTCGTTGTTAGCCTGGATGTAATGAAGAAATGAATTCCATAATAAATTATTATTTTTGTTTAATTTGTGTTAATTATTTATGCTGGGGATTCAGAGTAATGTGGGTATAGATGTGCAAATTTATACCTTAAAATCATTATCCAAAAAGAAAGAATAGTTTATATTTTAAACACCGTGTCTGACTTTCACAAAATTGGCGAATAGCTTAAATACCTCCACAACCAGACCAACATACTACCTGTTTATTTCATTGCCCTTTAAATTGCTTCTCTCATCAATTTGCAATTCTTCATTTGTGTAGTTCTCTTTGAGCGTTTTAGAAATGTAGTCGAAGTTAACATCGGATTCTGTTATGCTATCTCATTTCATTGCATTAGCAACATCCTTCATTACAAGACGTCTTATTATATTCCACTGATGGATCAATTTGTTGTTGACTTATGATGTGTTTCAGGTGTTCTTTTGTTTTCCTTCAGGTCTGGTAATTATTTCGAAATCACATAGCACACATGTCGTTTTTATTTCTTCTTGCTCACATAAAAAATCGCCAAATATAACTCATCGCCCATTTAGTTGAACTGGGCCTTTTAAAACATTATTGGACCGCTACCATGCCATGAAATGAGATAACATAACATAATCCGATATTGACTTCGACTTAAATTCTAAAACGCTATAACGTAGTTTTGGTTACTGCCTTCTATAACTTCTGAATGTTTTGCCGGTGTAATGGTGAAAATGTAATATTTTGAGGAAGAACAAAAAGGACACAATGGACATTGATTTGTCAGTATCTGAAAGTCAATTGCTATTCTAAATTTCTTTCTGTGTACTGTAAACTACATAGCTTCTATGCAAGTATTTTGTGCATTGTCCGCTCCGGATCTTATCTTCTCACTTTTAACTATACTTTGCTTCATTCGGTTTGTTCTCACAGACGATGGTAACCACACATATTTATACGTCATGAAAATGGTGTTGTAATTAAATTTATAAATTTATAAAGATCATCACTATAAATGGTCCTGTCTTTAAGAAACATTCTGTCTGAATTGCTCAGCACTCAGTTGTTAGCATCTCCTTCCAAATTTATATTAAACAATATGAAAAATTATTCAGAACACTAGGCCCCAAGTACGGTATCGCCACTTGTATATTATTTTCAGGTTGTATCCTACTTGCAGTATGTATAATAAAATTATGTGTCGGGTCAAAGTGTTTAGCACCTGTGGAATTTACTCTTGTTTAAGAGGAGTTATGCATTTATCATTTGTTTCTATCTAATAGCTTCAAAACTAGCAAAGTTGTGAACAATTTTTCAATACTCGTATTTTATCTGTACTTCAGAAGACTGGTAAAAAAATCACCAAGTTTGTGTTTTCCAGGTTTCTTTCAAGTAGCATCAGTGTAGTAGATGCGTGTAGAGCAAACGCATTATCCAAATGATTCGATCACTGAGTGGTCAAATCTTGCTCTCAATCTTACGTTTAACTAGTAAAGTGTCTTTGCTCTGTTCTGGTTGAACTCTGCAGTTTTGCCCTATTTGCCTACAAGTCTTCCTGGATTTATCATATTTAATACCCTAATGGTAAAAAATATGTGTTAGTCCACACGCCAAGAGTTAGAATTTTACATTGTCTATTGTTAATGTGGCTCTAAATATAAACAAATATTGCACAGTAAATAACAAGACACTCAGATTTCAGTGTAATACATGTATTGAATGCAGAAGGAAACGTTGCTGTGCTGCTCATGAAAGCCCTAGCCAAACTCTCCAGAAAGAGTGTAGCCCAGTCACGCAATTATATACTGCTAAACACTGCCAAGCGTTGCTTAACACCGCAGATTCATAAAGTGGCGTATTTCTGCGTCACAGCTACTATTCCGGTCACACAATTACTCGGTGTACCATTGCGCCAACTCTATCACCTTGACCAATGATACAGGTGTATTACTATATTACCGTATTAACACTAGCACATTGGCCAATACTACCAGGCTCACTACATCCCTCTCTAAACGCTGCAAGCCACGCGCATCTATAGTCCAAGATGCAAGTGACCATAGATTACTCCGTTTCAAGAATATCCTTACTTTAAATTATATTTCTTAATCTTCGCTGTTGTACAACAAAGTATCTGACTTGCTGTATAATAGTCCCTGTTCTAACCTTTTGCGATGCTTATATACGGCTGTAACATGTGACTAGTCAGCACTCTTACCTGGACATAACGCGTGCATCACGTTCAGTTACTACTCATCAGGTACTACTTTAGACTGCTAAAGGTGAGAACAATTTACATTACAACTATCAAGCTAGCGCTTAGTGCTGAAAGAGACAATTCAAATTTAAATGATAAAAACCCAGTAAAGTATCTAGTACCGTTTCATGTTATGTAATCTTCACCTCTGTCTGCAATTTATTCAAATCGTCAATTGGCAGAAAGTTGCCCATCAGAGATGTTACTGCTAGGATGACAAAATCTGACAATGACCTGGATATTTTAAATGATATTATATTAACAAAGATTTTACATGTTTTATTGACTTACTTTTCGTTCACTTTTTCCAAATGCATGCTAGTTAAAATTTTGCTAGTAATATCTTTGTAGTGTGAATTTGCTACACTAAACATTAATTCTTGTTTGTATTCTTCAATTTCAGGGGAAATAAAGCTTCAGCCATTGCTATCTTCCATAAAACCTTATAATTTTTCAAGTTGTTTATGGTTCATATATAAAGTGTGAAAATAACAGAAAGTGGTGTAGAACATTTATATAGTACATTTGAACACCCTGTTTAAGATGATGATATTTATTAGAATTTTTTGTTTGTTACAGATGCAATAACTGAAGATTATATCGCTGATAATATTTTATCTTATGAGGGATTTGAACTTCTGTATTTACAGCTTTAGAGGATGAACGCAAAGAATTTGTTAACCACTAATCTAACATAGACGTTACACTATGTCGAATACTGAAACCTCACTTAAAACTTGAGCGGAAATCATTGGATCAATATGAAGTAGGCGGGAAATCAAAACAATTTTTTAAAACGGGAAGTATGCTAACACAAAACTCTATTGCGACGAAATGTAGAAGTAATTTCTTTAATTCATTAGGCGGGACTAAAGTCAAACAAAATGGATACGACTAAATGGTAAGCCTCAAGGTAGACATTTAAAACAGTCATTGTAACCTAATTTTGTGCAAAGACAGCAAATAATGGTTCTGGAGGAAACAGAGATGCAAGCAATACACACAAACGAATCATCTGGTTAGCAACTATGAAAGGTGAGACTACAATAGATGAATTTAAAGTGGAGAACATCTTTCCACAGATCATAAATTATTTACTCAGCAACAGGAAAGAGAATTGAGAGGTTGGATAAATACTTTAGAAATTGCTAAATTAAAAATAGATTCTATGAAATCAAACGTTGAAGCAAATAGGTGACAAAACGAAAGACAATCTGATTAAAATCGAGATCTCCGACATAATGGAGATCTGACGGTCACCGATTGGAAGTCATATTCTGTAGACTCTTCGATTCACTTTTCAAATTATAGTTTCACATATATGAAAATTTAAAAAATCATTCATAACATAACGTTTCTACCGCTAACTCTCCCTAACACAAAATGCAATGCTTGATCTGATAGGTTACAAAACAAAAGCAGACAGGGAATTCCAAAAGTCATCAGAACATAATGCTTTACTGGTTCCTGTCAGAGATGCTTAGTATATGTAGATCTCGATTTTCATCAGATTGTAACGAAAGATATAAGTAAAGAGACAGATCGAGCTCAAAAGGTTTAATTTCAAGAACTGCAGGAAAGTGCTCAAATTAAAAGAGCACAGATAGTTGATATATAACAGATTTGGAGAGATATTTAGTGTACAACATTAACAACGTCAATTCATAAAGTTAGAGAAAAGTTACCATTTGGTGAAAGGTAGAACCAATTGTGTAAAGAGAAAGGTATTACAATTGCCACCCAAATTGCAGATATATGTATGACTATATCATATGATGCTCTGTCTACAGCAAATTTGGTAAAAGGTTTAGTAGGAAGTGGTGGAGAATCAAATGCTGGTGGGGAAGGTTCTGGTAGTGAAAAAGGTAGCACAGGGTAATTTGTGGACAAATTCAAACAAGGCATTAGCAATATTGCCTAGTATCAGTGGCAGCATAATAATCTAGCTTTTGAAAACAGCTAGACATGCTGTATCTTTCTAGGCTAATCGTGTTATTTCTGCTTGTTCTAGCATTAGCTGGTCTTTTGTTTTTGAATTTTTAACAGAGGTTTAAATACAGCATTTAAAAGGATCATCGTCTCATAACCTGTTTAAAAGGTAAACTAAACCAGCTCCTGCAACCATCCTCATGATTATAAATGATTGCTTGTTTCATTATCCTTTTCGTTTAAATCATGTGCAGTTGCCATTACAAGACTGTCACCATTTTGTCCTTCTTGTCTGCATAGTTCGTACCCACGTTCTCATCTTTTATTTCGTTGTCTTCTATTGATGAATTGTTGTAGACTGTTTATTATCTGCTGGAATTATATTTTTGCGACGTCATTATTTATGGCAGTGTTCAATCTAAGTTTAAAGCTGTCGGATTAATTTTTTAAGCTTTAAGTTTCTTTTGGAAAACAATGCTATTAATTTCAATACGATACTACTTGGGAATTAATATATACCATCACTGTCAACATCATAGTCAAGTCTAAACTTTGAATATGATAGATCATATAGTTTGTAAACAGTATGTTCTGTTTTGAACTTGAGCACCTAAAACACAAGTAGATCGGATAAGACCTGATACTTTTGTTCAATCTCGCAATTCCCTCTTCTGTGAATAGGTTGCTATATAGCAGAAAGAAATGAGTCTAGTCTTCGTCTTCCTCTTTTGTTGCTTTTACATTAATTTCATTTACTGTTGATTTAGTCCAATAATTAGTCTGACCCTCTCCCCCAAAATAAGTATTATATGTTCTGAATGCTCTCTTTACTTTATCAAATATATGTCGATCAAGGCCAAATTTGTATAGTACATGCCCACTCATTCCATTACCAGTCAAGCTTTTGGATTTGTTTTCCATCTATGTATCTCCAGTCATGATTTGGTGGAATGTTAAAATTATTACAGATTATGTTAAATTGTTTCAGATCTACTCTTTTATCGTTTGCATTGAAAAAGGTCTACATAATTCAGATTTTTGAAAGTAAATACGAAACCTGTATACTGATTTCACTCACTCTGGTGTATTTTGATCTGTTAAATTCCAGTAGAAAATCCCACAACCACATTGTTGACATCCATGCTGCACAATTTAATTGATTTTGCCAAAATCTCATGTTACCGTGTATACTGTATCTGTTAACAGTCATCATTGTTAAATTTCTACGTGTAGTTATCAATATTTGTAGCGGCTTGTATGTGAAATAGTTGTGTTCACTATAATATAGTTTCGTCTCTTTAAATATTTGTGCAATGTCTGGTTTAAATGGAGGGCTAGAAAGAGTTGCGGGACAAGAATACAGTGTTGTACTTGTTATATTTTTAATCTGAAATCTATTATTCAATTGTCACAACTTTTTTGCATCAACTAAATCATAAAGCATAAAATATAATTGCCAGGCATTTCTAACATGATTACGTGCTCATTTTTCCCGTTTTACATTTTTTCTACACGCTTAAATGAATCTAAATTTGCATCAGCCAAAAAAAGTGCCTGGGAAAATTTTACTTTATGACAGTTTCCATTTATTTATCAGACCCAAGTAGTAAGTAGTAAAATCGATGATGAAAACCAGACAGTACACTTCTAATTTTAGATTGTTTTCAGAACATTGCAATCAAAACAAATAGTAGACACTAGTAGAAGAAGATATTGTGGGAATCAGTGTTCATCTTTCTGCTACTTGTACAATCTCTTATTTTAGAAAATAAATCGTTACCGCAAATTTTGTACAAAAATAAATGATAAGGCCTTCATTGCAGTAGTATACAGGAACATATACAGCTGACATTTCAAAATCATGTGAGACTTCCCGTATTTTGAAGCTCACTTCGGACCGGTTTCGAAGAAGAGTAGGGGAAATAAACATTGGTTATTTGATGTTGTTCCACATTGGTTTCTGTTTTACGCCTTGGAAGAACCGTTATTTTTTCACTTGAAATGTAAATGTGTTCTGAGTTAATGTCGAAGCTCCCCAGTCCTTGAATATTTAATATTTTTTTGAATGTAATATTTTGTTTTATCACGGATGCAATTGAATTTATGACATCCGTAAATTTTACCATTGGGAATGTTTTTTTTATTTTCCAAAAAAGAATCGAGGAATTTCTCAAAATGTAATAGTTGAATTTTTACTCGGTGAATACAGTACTTTTCTTAGACGAAGCTAAGACGTATACTCATTGAAACCTTTACCAAACAAATGTAAACTATAAGAAAGATATTAAAAACTCTGAATTCGATTATAAATTGTGTACCTGGAGAAAGGTGGCATACAACAATAAGTAGTTGCATTTCATTTTTTATAGGAGTCGAATCATTCTTTTGATTCAGCAAGGAATTGGAATTATGTTTGACTTCAGTTACACTCTGAATCATTCAAATGGATTTCACATATGAATGCCAATGATAATAGTAATGTTTTTACATCATCAAAATTTTAGTTTATAAAGCTGTTGAAATGTCTAGCTCAATATATCATCTCAATGCATATTATTTCCATTTCATATGTATGATACATCTATTCAGTGGGTGTTTGATCCCAATTTTTTTTAAAAAATCTACCTTTATCAGACAGTTTAAAAACTTTAATAATAGACTCCCCGTCAAACATTTAAAAATACCGTATATACTTGCGTATAAGTCTAGTCCAACTGCAAACAACATAGATTTTGGCATGCCATCGCAAAATGCGCTCGTAGACCAGGGTTTTATGTTGTTTATTTTACTGGTTAATCATAACAAATTGCATAGACCCAACACCAGATCTGGGCATGTGCAGTTTGCAGTTTGACTCAACTTTTAAATGAGTATAAATGGTATGCATGGTTTACTTCATTCGGTATCGAGTTGTTAATTTGCCCGAAAGAGAGAAACAGAATCAAGCTTCCGAATCATGACTCCG